>CM035837.1:272194282-272466782 GCA_020510985.1 Pholidichthys leucotaenia
TCTTCCTGAAGCTGTCCTTGCCTTCTCTGATCTTTCTCCTCAGCTCCCTCTGTACGGACTTCAGCATCTCCCTGTTCCCCGACCTGAAGATCCTGTTGATCCAGGGTTTGTTGTTTGAGTGACGCCGTATGGTCTTGGTGGGAACGGATTTGTCCACACAGAAGCTGAGGTAGCCCGTGAAGGTGTGAATGAGGCCATCGATGTCCTCACCATGTGGATCGCAGAGCTGCTTCCAGGCAGTGGCTTCAAAACAGTCCTTTAGAGTGTCCATTGTCTCCTCAGACCATAACTCCACAGTGTGCATGGCCGGAGGTTGTCTGTGCACTAGGGGTTTGTACACCGGTCGGAGATGAACCAAGTTGTGATCCGATCTCCCAAGTGGGGGGAGTTGTGATGAGGTGTACGCCTCCTTAGTGTTTGCGTAGAACAAATCCAGTGTTTCATTGTCTCTAGTGTGGCATGTGACATACTGGGTGAAAGTGGGCAGAATGGGAGACAGTGAAACGTGGTTGAAATCGCCTGAGATGAGGAGAAGAGCATCTGGGTGTTCTGTCTGCAGCCTGCTGGTTACTGAATGGATGACGTCACACGCTGTCCCAGCGTTCGCCGTCGGATTTGCATAAACAACAATGCAGATCACGTGTGAGTGTTCTCTCGGGAGATATGTAGGCCTCATGCTAACAGCTAGCAACTCAATGTCTTTGCTGCAGTGTCGTTGTTTAACAGTGATATGTCCCGGTCTGCACCAGTTGTTGTTAACATACATTATCACTCCACCGCCCCTAGTTTTGCCACTCTCTGGTGTTCGGTCAGCTCGTATCATGTGAAAACCCTCCAGCTCAATGTTAGCATCTGCTGCTAGTTCAGTTAGCCACGTCTCAGTAAACAAAAGGAGAGAGCACTCCCGGTAAGTGCTATCATAACGGGAGATAGCCGCTAGCTCATCTAACTTTCCCAGTATCGACCGTACATTTCCCATGACAACAGATGGAAGGGAGGGTCTGTACCTTATATTTTTTGTCCTCCGCCTTACTCCAGCCCGGCAGCCGCGGCGTTTTCGCCTCAGTTCTCTCGGTATGTCGAGTTTTTCCAGTGGGACCGGGTGGCGGTTAAATGCTAGCAGCTCTTCCCTGTTGTATCGAATCCTGCTATAAACAGTGGCTCCGTCCACCGGCTCAGGAGACATTTGGGACGATCTGTGTGTCCGTGATATAAGTGGGGTGAAAAAAAAAAAAAAAAAGTGATCAAAAGAGAGAGGAAGGGAAAAAAAAAACTCGGAATCGAGCCGCTGTTGCAAAAGGCAGCCGACTGGTGTGGCGCCGAGAGATGAATGTCTAATGAATGTCTAATGATGAATGTCTAATGAATGAACATTAGACGCACTTTACACATAATTCATCATATAAAAAAATATAACTTAAACGCAGTCATATTGGGATTAAATGCGGAAAAAGCATTCGATTCGGTTGACTGGTCTTTCCTATATAGAATCTTATCCAGTTTCAATTTTCATAACAACTTCATTAGAACTATCCAGGCACTATATAAAAAACCAACAGCTAAAATAAGGATTAATGGTAATTTATCATCATCTTTTGAGCTGGAAAGAGGATGTCGTCAGGGCTGCCCCCTGTCTCCACTGCTCTTTGCAATCTTCATAGAACCTCTGAGCCAATGGATAAGACAGAATCAAAAAATTCAAGGTATTACACTTGGTCAGAAGGAACATAAAATAGCACTCTTTGCTGATGACATTTTAATATACCTAGGGCAGCCGGACACCTCTTTACCAGAACTAATCTCAGTTTTTTCAGAGTATGGAGATTTGTCGGGGTACAAATTAAACATGCACAAAACCCAAGTTTTAACATTCAACTATGACCCAAATCATTATTCACTAAGCAAACTCAAAACTAACTGGGAGATGGAATCTATGAAATATCTGGGGGTCAATATCCCGAAACAACTCAACAAAATTATAACACTAAACTACGATCCACTGGTGACAAAAATAAAACCTGACCTAGCAAGATGGAATATGATACCATTCTTGGGTACAGCACAAAGAATTGAAGCAGTCAAAATGAATATACTTCCACGTCTTCTATACCTTTTCCAAACAATACCGGTAGAACCTCCCAAAAAAACATGGCAGGAGCTGGACAGAAGGATCTCAAGATTCATATGGCAGGGCAAGAGACCTAGAATCAGATATAGAACCTTACAGCTAAACAAAGACAAAGGTGGGCTTGCGCTGCCAAATATCAGGGACTATTTTAAAGCCGCACAAATTAAAACTTTAATGGAGATATGTAACCCAGTCTACACTGCACAATGGAAGGAGATCGAATGCCAAATAACAAGTGACATCCCCCTACAGGCGATAATAGGGAACAATACCTTACCTAAACTTTTGAATAACACTAACCTGTGGATAGAGACCCCGCTAAAAATTTGGTTTAAGATAGTCAGAGAGAATCAAACTAAAGAGCCCTATCGACTTCTGCAATGGATTGCCTATGATCAAGACTTTACCCCCAATAAAACAGACACTAGATTTAAAAAGTGGAAAGAGAACGGATTGATAAAATATTACGATTTTTTTAAAGGTCAATTTTTAAGAAGTTTTGAAGATTTGAAAAAACAAGGCCTAGTAAATCAAGACCTTTACAGGTTCTTTCAGCTTAGACACCACATAAACAATATACTTAAAAAGGAGGATTTGGAAAGGGCCCAGTCAGGTGTTCTGAAGGTCTTCTTAATGGCATATAAAGGGATCCCAGGGATCAGATACATTTCTAAAATATACCAAGGTCTTCAAGACTTAAAAGGAGACAACACATCATATATAAAAGAGAGATGGGAAAAAGAGGGGAATTTCAATTTACAACTGGAAATATGGGAAAAGCTAAACAAACAACAATGGAAAAGTACCTCTTCCCTGCAGTGGAGAGAATTTGGATGGAAAAATTTGGTAAGATTTTTCAGAACACCTGCACAAAACAAATTTACTCGTAAGGGGTTGAATTGTTGGCACTTGTGTGGTGAAGAGACTGCAAATCATTTTCATGTCTTTTGGTCATGCCCAGTTATCCACCAATATTGGACCAATGTACAGACAATATTGGGGAAAATATTCAAAATAACAGTTCCCGTTGAATTTAATAAAGAATTTTGGGGAAATATCAGGATATAAAATAAATAAAACTAAATCTTCAATATTAATGCTAAATGAGACCCAGAGAAATTACCCAGCCCCTGAGGCAAATCAATTCAATGTTGTAAATCAGTTTAAATATTTAGGAATCCAAATTATGCCTAAGCTAGAATCAGTCGCCAGCGTCAACTATGAAGCCTTAATGTCAGATATCAATGAGTTAACTCAGAGATGGATGTCACTACCAATGTCGATGATCGGGAGAATCAATATACTTAAAAGTAATATTTTACCTAAAATACTTTATTTATTTCAATACATTCCCTTATCACCACCTTTAGATCTATTCTCAAGAATAAAAAAAAAGTTAGTGGAATTTATATGGAACAACAGGAGGGCTAGATCACGTCTGTCTTTATTATATTTACCATTTGATCGTGGAGGTCTGAAATGTCCAAATTTTATGTTGTATTATTGGTCGGCACAACTGAGGTCTATGACATATTATTTTTCATCAAATGATCTCCCTCACTGGACTGAAATGGAATCATACAATTTACCTTTACCTCTTCCCATATTCATATACTCAGATTCGGCAAAAAAATTACAAAAACAAGTTAAAAATCCATTTGTAAAGCATATGATCAAAATATGGTGTGAAGCTAAAAATTATTTAAAAGAACCACAGTTATTGTCACAATTTAGTCCAATATGGGGTAATCAATATTTTAAACCAGGGAGAGCGGACGCTGTATTTAAAGTATGGAATTTAAAAGGGATACAAAAGATTCAGGATTTATATTTGCCATGTGCAGACAACATAATGTCTTTTGAAGAGCTGAGGATCAAATTTAATCTCAATAGAACACATTTTTTTTAAATATCTTCAACTTATAAACTTTATTCGATCAAATCAAAATAAAGCTCTCACTCGACCTATTTATTCATCCTTGGAAAAAATGATGATGAAAGATAGTAAAAGAAAGGGTATTATTTCAGAGTTTTATAACTCATTGACACTATCTTCAAGTGAAAATTCACTGAAAAGATTAAACTACTGGAAAGAAGATCTGCAAATTGAAATTTCGGAGGAACAATGGGAATTGGCTTGTACAGAAGCTCAAACCAAATCAATAAATGCACGCCTTAAATTGATACATTTCAAATGGTTAATGCGGATGTATGTTACACCGGAGGAGTTAAATAGATATAACAAAAATATACCAGATACATGCACAAAATGCATGGAAAGTAAAGGAACCCTATTTCATTGTTTATGGGAATGTAGATTAATAAGAATGTTTTGGGAAGAGGTGAGGGTAACAATTGAAAAAATAATCTCAAAACAAATCATACTGAATCCTAAACTGTTTTTGTTGGGTCTGTACCCAGAAAAGCATAATTTTAATAAAAGTGAAAGAACATTCATAGACCTCAGTTTGCTTAATGCCAAAAAATGTATTGCACTATTATGGAAAAAGACTCATAGACCAGATGTGACTCAGTGGTTAAGACAGATGTTAACAAACCTTCCATTAGAAAGAATAACATATATACTGAAATCAAAGGAAATTGTGTTTGAGAATATATGGAGACCTTTTATTGATTATGTAAAAAATTTAAACATAACTCTTGAAGAAGAAGGTGAATGATGTGTGTGGACCTTGTAAATTCCAAACTGGTGAACATAATATGTATACTTATGTATTGGATTGTCTAGACTAAACAGAGGAGCATTGTTGAAGACTTGATTTTGTTGGTGGTTGTTGGTGTTTTTAGTGCATTTTTTTTTTTTTGTAGTACTTTAGCGTTAGTGTTTGATTGTTTGTATCATGTTTGTTAAAAAAAAAAAAAGGTTCAATAAAGATATTGTGGAAAAAAAAAAAATAACAGTTCCCTTTTCTTTTGTAACTTTGTATTTGGGTTTACTACCGGACTCTCTGGAAAGACGAGGAGAAAAATACCTATTCAATGTTTTAATATTGGCAAGTAAAAAAGCCCTAACTAAAAAATGGATGCTGAAGGACTGTCCTACACCTGAAGATTGGATTAATGTGATCCAAGACATTTACTCGATGGAAAAGTTGACATTCGCACTGAGACAAGACATGGATGGGTTCTTGAACTTTTGGCAACCCTGGATCGCATATGTGTCTTCCATTAGATCTAATCTTTGACAAATACCATTTCAATAATGGCTCCGCTCTTTGTTCCAAAGCTACTCAGAGGCTCTTTTGCTTTTAATTATTTATTTCTTATTTTTCTGTTTGTTTGTTTGGTTGGTTGTTTTTTTTTTGCTCTTTTGTTTTGTTTGTTTTTTATTCTCTTTAATTTCACTTTTTCTTTCACTTTAAAAAAAAAAGGGGGGGTGTTGTAAGAATTATTCTTCCAATGTTGTCAAATAGCAAAAAATAAGGGAACGTGATGAAAATGTAAACAGTGCAATGCTGTAATGACCTGTATACCCTTTACAAAAACTTAAAAAAAAATAAATAAAATAAAATATGTAAATAGGGGATTAAATTATTTAGCGAATTATTTATGGTATTATTTATTCTGTATTATTTATATGTATTCTGTAAATAGGTGGGGATTATTTATGGACTTTTAGATGCTATTGGGTATGTGTGAAAAATGGAAAATGTTTATTGTCTTACCTGGGGTTATAGTAGGGGCTAATTAGTCCTAATTGTCTCACACAATATAACAGGTTATGGCTGTGTTGTGAGACATGTATATGTTGGACACTGCATATGTGATTTAACCACGATGAAGGAGAGCCAGCCCCCTGCGGTGCGGAGCCACAGAGCCTGGACCCCCTGCGGAGGACAGGGGACAGAAGACTTCCTGACCACTGAGGCTCGAGAAGAGAGAAGGGGGAGTTATGTAAATAAAAGGCTAATGAATGTGAATAAAGAGATTTTGAGAGAGATGTGTGATTTCCCCCGCGAGGGAAATGGTTTGATGTCAGAATGTTTAAATGAGAGAACTTTGGTGTGTTCACCCTCTTTGTTCGCTGCTCAAGAATGAGAGCAGACAGTGGAATGATTACTTAAATAAACTGGAATGAAAGACAATTCGGTTTCGTTATTCAAGTCTCCCCACATTGGTGACTGACGACGTTGAGAATGAACGAAGAAATTCTCAGGGTCCCGGACTCACAGCGCTCAGAGCTGGCGAGCGCCATGGCCGTTAAGCTGCCTGATTTCTGGCAGGATAACCCACGGTCGTGGTTTCTGCAAGCAGAGTCGCAGTTCGCGCTAGCAGGAGTAACGGTGGATGACACTAAGTTCCACCATGTCATCGCTAAACTGGACAACAGCACAGCTCGGTGCGTGCAAAGCTTGGTGGAGCAGCCACCCGCGACCGACAGGTACGGCAAGCTGAAATCCACCCTCATCAAGTTTTTCACCCCCTCGGCTGAAGTGAGGGCGAGGAGGATCCTGTCTTTGCTAGACCAAGGTGGACACAGGCCGAGCGCCCTGATGGAGGAGATGATACAGCTGAGAGGGTTGGACAACGATGATTTCATTTTTCAGTTCATCTTCCTCTCCAACCTCCCGGCGCATGCGAGAAGCACGCTGGCCGGCAAAAAGTGTCACACCCTGGAGGACCCTGCCTCCGGGAGCTGGCCCAGGAGGCAGATGGGATCCTGGACGCCTGCGGCGGGCAAGCAACCACAGCAGCGACCCGAGACAGCGGGGAGCCAGAGGCGGCAGAACCAGACTGGCCGACGACAACGGCAACACGGCCGCGACGAGGGGGAGCCAATAGCCCGGCGGCAGAGGCGCGGGCACGACACAGCGGAGGAGAAGATCTCTGCTTTTACCATCGGAGGTTCGCAGAGAAGGCACGCAGGTGTGTGCCGCCCTGCATCTTCAGGAGTTCGGGAAACGGCAAGACCGGGGGTCGCTAGCAGCTTCGACCCTCGGAGAACGCAACAAGCTGCTCTACATCACGGATGCGCGCTCCGGACGAGAGTTCCTCATCGACACCGGAGCACAAGTGAGCTTCATCACCCCAACATACGCGGACCGGGTGGCTGGACCCCACGGTAGCGGAGCTACAGCGGCAAATGGCTCGAACATCAACACCTACGGGAGAAGGACCTTGCCTTTATGCTTACATGGCCGCACATATGAATGGACTTTTGTGATAGTGGCGGTGAGTTTCAACATGTTGGGCGTGGATTTTTTGTGTTCACACAATCTGTTAGTTGATCTTGCTAATAGACGGCTGGTAAATGCACTCTCTTTTTACTCTCTCCCCTGTTCAGCTCGAGTGTCCCCGCCACCAGTACAGACCCACGTCGCTACAGCAGGTGGTAAGTTTCACACACTCCTCACCCAATTTCCAGCGCTCACTGTGCTCACTTTTTCAGCGACGGTCGCAAAGCATGGGGTGAAACACTTTATCCCCACTTCTGGTCCTCCCGTGTTTGCAAAAGCTCGGCGCTTGGATGCAGTTAAGCTCGCCATTGCGCGCGAGGAGTTCGCCAGCCTGGAGAGGCTGGGCATCGTTCGTAGGTCGAAGAGCCCGTGGGCTTCGCCGCTGCACATGGTACCGAAAGCCGATGGCTCCTGGAGACCGTGCGGGGATTACCGCAGGCTAAACAACGCTACGGCGCACGATCGTTATCCCATCCCGCACATTCAGGATTTTTCGGTGCACCTGGCGGGGGCGCGCATTTTTTCAAAGATTGATCTAGTTCGCGGCTATCACCAAGTCCCGGTCCAACCGGAGGACATTCCTAAAACAGCGGTAATAACCCCGTTCGGACTTTTCGAATTTTTACGCATGCCGTTTGGTCTCAAAGGGGCAGCGCAAACATTTCAGCGGATGATGGATGCCGTGTTACGCGATCTCCCTTTCGTGTTTGTGTACCTCGACGACATTTTGGTCGCGAGTACTTCAGAGGACGAACACGAAACGCACCTCACAGCAGTTTTTAGGAGGCTGGGAGAGCACGGCTTAATAGTTAACCCAGCCAAGTTCGGCGTCGAGCGGATCGATTTTTTGGGTCACCGCATCTCCCCGGAGGGAGCGGTTCCGTTACCAGAGAAAGTACGCGCGGTAGCGGATTTTCCCCGTCCACAAACGGTCAAATCACTACAGGAATTCTTGGGGATGGTGAATTTTTATAACCGATTCCTGCCCCACGCAGCTCAAATCATGCAACCGTTATATGCCGCGCTCAAAAAACAAAAACCGACCCAGGCGGTCGAATGGTCCCCGGAGCGGGAGCGCGCGTTCACAGAGGTTAAAAAAGCCTTGGCTGACGCTGCGCTCCTGGCCCACCCAGACCCTGCAGCACGTATCGCACTGACGACAGACGCTTCAGATTTAGCCATAGGGGCCGTTATTGAGCAACAGGTAGCCGGAGTTTGGCAGCCTTTGGCTTTCTTTAGCAAATCTTTAAGCGCGGCTGAACGAAAATACAGCGCGTTTGACAGAGAACTGTTGGCGCTGCATTTGGCTATTCGTCATTTCCAGTTCTGGCTGGAAGGACGGTGCTTCACCGCTTATGTGGACCACAAGCCGCTCACATACGCCATGGCCAAAATTTCAGACCCGTGGTCCGGCAGGCAGCAGAGGCAGCTGGCCGCAATCTCGGAATTTACCACTGACATTAGGCACGTCGCGGGCAAATTCAATGTAGTAGCGGATTGTCTCTCACGCGCGTTCACGACCCCAACACGCGCAGAGGCAGAACGGGCCACCGGGACCGCGCCGCAGGAGAGCGGCACGGTGGCGCGCGCAGCCCCGGTGCACGTGGGTATAGATTACGCAGCCATGGCAGCGGACTAGGGGGCGGACGCAGACGTGCGCGCGCTCCAGTCTGGACCAACAGGGTTGAGGCTGGAGAGCAAGTGTTTACAAACCGGTTTGCCCCCCCTGATCTGCGACATGTCGACGGGGCGCCCGTTCCGGTGGTTCCGGCCACGTGGCGCCGCCGTGTTTTTGACTCGGTCCACTCACTGGCGCACCCGGGGGTGCGCGCGTCGGTGAAACTAGTGGCGGAAAAGTTTGTTTGGCCGTGCCTGCGCAAGCACGTGAAGGAATGGGCAAAAACCTGCATTTCCTGTCAACGGGCCAAAATTCACAGGCACACAAGAGCCCCGTTAGAACCGTTTCGCATTCCGGCCAGAAGGTTCGACCATGTGCACGTCGACCTTGTGGGCCCCCTACCGGCATCACAGGGGTTCACGTATCTTTTGACAATGGTGGACCGCACCACACGTTGGCCGGAAGTGGTCCCACTTGCGACGACCACGGCCGCGGAGGTGGCTCGCGTTTTTTTAACGGCTTGGGTGGCGCGCTTCGGGGTTCCGTCGGACATTACGTCTGATAGAGGACCGCAATTCATCTCTGAGCTGTGGTCAGCAATGGCCAACGGCTTAGGAGCCAAAATTCACCGCACTACGGCTTACCACCCTCAGGCCAATGGCTTATGCGAGCGTTTTCATAGGTCTTTGAAGGCAGCACTCAGAGCGTCGCTCACGGATGCAGATTGGGTGAATAAACTTCCATGGGTTTTATTAGGGTTGCGTTCTGCGCCTAAAGAGGACTTAGACGCCTCCCCAGCGGAGCTGGTATTCGCACAAACTCTGAGGCTGCCGGGCGAGTTTTTACCAGAGCCCCCAGAGCCCCCACCTCTCTCGGCTCTGGGACCGTTAGTCGGCACGGGGGCAGACACGCTCCCGGGTCCGGTTCATCACGCTTTTCCACGAGTTTTCGTCCCCAAGGCTTTGAAAAATGCCGATTTCGTTTTTGTCAGGCGCGAAGCCCTAAAAGCAACGCTCAAACCACCTTACGAAGGGCCATTTCGAGTGCTGGAGGCAGGTGATAAGCAATTTGTGCTAGATTTTGGAGACAGAAAAGAGACAGTCAGTATTGACAGACTAAAACCTGCTTTTGTCATGAAGGACGTGTCTGTACCGGTCGCAGTGGCGCCTCGACGAGGCAGGCCCCCGCAGGGGGCAATTAATCACTCTCTCCCTCAGTCAACAGACCCGAAGCAGAAACGCACCGCAGGCAAGGCGGGGCCAACGCACAGCAGATTCGGCAGACGGCTGAAGCCCAAGCGGCGCACAGACTGAATGTTGGTGTTGATTATTCAGTAGTGAGTAAGGTGCTATTTAATTTTAGGAATTAGTCTGTTCTTCATCGTTTGGGGGGGGGTTATATGGCTGTGTTGTGAGACATGTATATGTTGGACACTGCATATGTGATTTAACCACGATGAAGGAGAGCCAGCCCCCTGCGGTGCGGAGCCACAGAGCCTGGACCCCCTGCGGAGGACAGGGGACAGAAGACTTCCTGACCACTGAGGCTCGAGAAGAGAGAAGGGGGAGTTATGTAAATAAAAGGCTAATGAATGTGAATAAAGAGATTTTGAGAGAGATGTGTGATTTCCCCCGCGAGGGAAATGGTTTGATGTCAGAATGTTTAAATGAGAGAACTTTGGTGTGTTCACCCTCTTTGTTCGCTGCTCAAGAATGAGAGCAGACAGTGGAATGATTACTTGAATAAACTGGAATGAAAGACAATTCGGTTTCGTTATTCAAGTCTCCCCACACAGGTGTTGGTTATTGGGAGAAGAGAGAGTCGTGTCGGTGTGAAGATATGGTATGTTCGCTGAAGTTGTTACCTATGAAGTTTTTTTGGAATAAAATGAAAAATTGCTGATTGCTAGTTGCCTCAAAGCCTCCATTTATGAGAGACTGCTCTCGCTATGTTACAAGGTTGATGGAGGATGATAAATTATGGCAAATAAAATTGGGTTTAGCCTAAAATTGCTAAAATGCCCAATACTGAGGACCAGGCCCTCAAAGGAATGATAACATGTTTTTTGCTTTACATTAACTAGTAATTTGGAATGGTAAATTGTTGCTACTCCTCCTCCACGACCAGAACTTCTGGGATTTTGACAGTTTAAATAACCAGAGGGAGTTGATTCATTTAAACCAACATAATCCTCTTGTCCTAACCAAGTCTCTGTAAGGGAAATTAGATCAATCTGATGATCAATTAACAGATCATGGACTAACAGAGACTTGGGAGTTAGAGACCTAATATTTAACAAACTGCATATAATTTTTTAAATTATGAGGAGGAACAGAGGCCAAATCATTCAGTTTAGAGGCTTCATGTTTAATTTGAGTTATACCAACTTTTTGCTTAATCACTTTGGGATGCTTATACATTATATTTTTATTTACTTTGGAGGGAGCAGACAATGATTCTCTGATGGGGAAGACAGGGGCTAAGTTGAGGGATGGCGGATGAGAAGGAGCTGCACAGAGGCATGTAAGACTGCGACTCTGCTTCCTGGTCCCAACTCTGAGTTGTCAAGGTTTTGGAAATTTGGATAAAAATGATGCCAGATTGTTAGATAAATGAGACGCACCATCCAAAGTGGAATGGACACTGTCTCGTCTAATAAGACCAGGTTCTCCCCAAAATGAGTTCCAATTGTCTATGTAGCCCACGTTGTTTGCAGGACACCACACAGACAGACAGCGGTTGAAAGATGACAAGCGGCTAAACATGTCATCACTGGTCAGATTGGGGAGGGGCCCAGAGAATACTACAGAGACAGACATCATTTTTGCAAAGTCACACACCGATTCCACGTTAAGTTTTGTGACTTCCGACTGCCGGAGCTGGACGTTGTTAATGCTGGCGTGGATAACAATTGTAGAGTATTTACAGTTACTTTTAGCCAGCATTTTCAAATTTGACTCGATGTCACCTGCTCTGGCCCCAGGAATGCATTTGACTATGGCTGCTGTAGTCTCTAGGTTCACGTTTCTGACTACAGGGTCGCCAATGATCAGAGTTTTTTCCTCAGCAGGTGTGTCGCTGAGTGGGGAAAAACGATTAGAAACATGAACAGGTTGGTGGTGAACCGGGGCCTTGCGATCAGGCTTCCTTCTCACCGTCACCCACCCAGTCTCCTCGCTGCTGAGGAGGACCGGAGGACCGCTAGCAGACTGCCCTATGCTAGGGAGCTCCGCTGCAGCTAAGGGGCGTCCGTCATTATTAACTGGCGCCAACGGCGTTTCAATGCAGCGGAGCCGGAATTCCAAATCAGACAACCTCGCCTCGAGCGCCTCAAAAAGACAACACTTATTACATTTGCCGTTATCACTAAAAGAGGCAGAGGTGTAGCTAAACATCTGACATAGAGAGCACACCAGAGGAGAAGGGGAAGGAGACCTAGTAGCCATAGCTAGTGACTAACCTGAAGCTAACAAAAACACAGATGAAAGGTGAACAGAAGGCTAAAGAGGGTGATTAGATGACACTGAGTGCGCACACAGGTTCAAGAGGCTTGATAAACAGAAGTGAGAGCTGACAGTAGAAGGAAAAAAGTGATTAAAATACAATTAAAGGCAAAAATCCTCAGGAGAATGAGGAGAGCAAACCATAGAGCAAGCCACACAGACTGCCAGCAACACAGAAAGTGACGATACGTTACCACAGGAAGCCGAGCCACCGGGATAAATCAAGAATTGACTGCTAAAACCAATCAAAAGTATTCTGGAAACAACTGGCATATTTATAAATGTAAAATATTCTCTTTTATGAAATAGCTCACTTGAAATTAACTAAAAAACAACTGCAATGGAACTGTTAACAAAGATGAAGAATATCTGTTTTCTTTATTTTCTAATTTCTTTATTGTAATCCAGCAAACAGTTAATTTTGACTGTTTACTTTTTATGTGTAATTTGAATTATATGAGAAACTACATGTAGAAAAATCTATAAAGTTTTCCAAATAGTTCTCTAATGTATGCATAAAAACTAAAAATGTGCATGAAAAAGTTGCACATTTAATATAAAAATTATTTATAAGAATAAAGTAAGGAGTTATTTTAAAACATTTTTTTTAACTTTTATTTCAATATAAAAACCATCTCAAAAGTAGCAAGTTTATGCAAAAGTGATGCAAATTTAGGAAGAATAAATAAAAGTTGTAGATTTAAAAGCAAAGGCACAGATTCATGAGAAAAACCTTCTTATTTGGGCAGGTATCATCAAGTATTAAGGCACAGTGATGTGGTTTTTTTTTTCTGTCATTTCTCTGCAGCTGACAGGATTGTTGGAGACTGGAGCAGTGACCATCAGGGCTGGTGGAGTCTTCACTACTGTGAGCAGTGATATCACAGTAAGGGTTTGTGGGGCAGCTGGAACAGTGGAATGATGAAGGAGCTGTGGTTTGATGATGATTAAGCTGTGAGAGTAAAATGGAACACAATATTGTGTAGAAATAGTTAAATGACTCTGACACTAAACGGTAAATGGCCTTCACTTACAGTGGGGCAAAAAAGTATTTAGTCAGCCACCAATTGTGCAAGTTCTCCCACTTAAAAGATGAGAGAGGTCTCCAATTTTCATCATAGGTATACCTCAACTATGAGAGACAAAATGAGAAAAAAAAATCCAGAAAATCACATTGAAGGATTTTTAATGAATTAATTGGTAAATTCCTCAGTAAAATAAATATTTGGTCACCTACAAACAAGCAAGATTTCTGGCTCTCACAGACCTGTAACTTCTTCTTTAAGAGGCTCCTCTGTCCTCCACTCGTTACCTGTATTAATGGCACCTGTTTGAACTCGTTATCAGTATAAAAGACACCTGTCCACAACCTCAAACAGTCAGACTCCAAACTCCACTACGGCCAAGACCAAAGAGCTGTCAAAGGACACCAGAAACAAAATTGTAGACCTGCACTAGGCTGGGAAGACTGAATCTGCAATAGGTAAGCAGCTTGGTGTGAAGAAATCAACTGTGGGAGCAATTATTAGAAAATGGAAGACATACAAGACCACTGATAATCTCCCTCGATCTGGGGCTCCACGCAAGATCTCACCCCGTGGGGTCAAAATGATCACAAGAACGGTGAGCAAAAATCCCAGAACCACATGGGGGGACCTAGTGAATGACCTGCAGAGAGCTGGGACAAAAGTAACAAAGGCTACATCAGAAACACACTACGCCGCCAGGGACTCAAATCCTGCAGTGCCAGACGTGTCCCCCTGCTTAAGCCAGTACATGTCCAGGCCCGTCTGAAGTTTGCTAGAGAGCATTTGGATGATCCAGAAGAGGATTGGGAGAATGTCATATGGTCAGATGAAACCAAAATAGAACTTTTTGGTAAAAACTCAACTTGTCGTGTTTGGAGGAGAAAGAACACCATACCTACTGTGAAGCATGGGGGTGGAAACATCATACTTTGGGGCTGTTTTTCTGCAAAGGGACCAGGACGACTGATCCGTGTAAAGAAAAGAATGAATGGGGCCATGTATCGTGAGATTTTGAGTGAAAACCTCCTTCCACCAGCAAGGGCATTGAAGATGAAACGTGGCTGGGTCTTTCAGCATGACAATGATACCAAACACACCGCCCGGGCAACGAAGGAGTGGCTTTGTAAGAAGCATTTCAAGGTCCTGGAGTGGCCTAGCCAGTCTCCAGATCTCAACTCCACAGAAAATCTTTGGAGGGAGTTGAAAGTCTGCATTGCCCAGCGACAGCCCCAAAACATCATTGCTCTAGAGGAGATCTGCATGGAGGAATGGGCTGAAATACCAGCAACAGTGTGTGAAAACCTTGTGAAAACTTACAGAAAACGTTTGACCTCTGTCATTGCCAACAAAGTGTATATAACAAAGTATTGAGATGAACTATTGTTATTGACCAAATACTTAGTTTACCGAGGAATTTACCAATTAATTCATTAAAAATCCTTCAATGTGATTTTCTGGATTTTTTTTCTCATTTTTTCTCTCATAGTTGAGGTATACCTATGATGAAAATTGGAGACCTCTCTCATCTTTTAAGTGGGAGAACTTGCACAATTGGTGGCTGACTAAATACTTTTTTACCCCACTGTATTTAGCGCTTTCTTTCATCGCTAGATGACCAAAGCGCTTTACAGATCCTGCTATCCACCCATTCACACACACTGATGGTGGCAGAGCTGCCATACACCGGCGCTGGCCTGACCCACCAGGATCAGCTGGGGGTTCAGTGTCTTGCTCAAGGACACTTCGACATGCAGACTGCAGACAGAGCGGGAATTGACCCTCTGATCAGTAGTCGGCCACACTACACCTGCGCCACAGCCGGTGCAGTGTGGCAAAGAAGTTTTTGACCCCTGAAATGACAACATGGACGTGTTAGTGTTACAGGACAGGTGGTGTGACACATTCTTAGAATTCAGATATTTCAGTTATTTTTGTGTCTCATATTCATACCAAAGTTATTTTGAGAACAGTACATGTGGTCTGTCATCACATGCAGTAAAGGTCATCGATTCAGTTTAATTTCCTCATTAATATCATTGTTTTACTTCAACATAAAAAAAAAAATCACAATTTATGTGCTGTCATAAAAGTTTGAGCTTGGAGATGGAAATATTTTATGGAAATAAAGGTACTGTATAAAGTTTACTGTTGTTGTACTTTTTCATTAAAGTAATGCTGTTTCTGCTAACTTGTCTCAGACATTTTTTCCTCCTTTCTGTGTCTGCTGGGAACCCAAACATTGGGATCACTTTCTCGGCTTGATTTGTGCATCCATAAGCTGCACAGAAAATCATGCTGAGAACCTGATCTATGAACATTTTAGGATTTCATTGTCTTTGGCATCAAAATATAATTTCTGAAGTCAAACCCTTCTGACATTGAAGAAAAATATTCATTTTCTAAAAGAGTGTCACAACTCTCATATTAATACGGCGCTTGACCCGGTGGGAGTCAGCACATGACACACTGTGCGTGGGGCCCCAAGTGCTGCTTAGGAGGGCCCCAACATGAGCAACACAATCATAATAATATTATGATTAATTTGTCAAATTTAAGAGAAAACACTGTTGTGACATTTAATATTAGACAGTTGTATGCGATCTAAACTATGCAAATTTGTCTTAAATAACAATAATAATTTGGATATTGTGCTCCTCCACCCCCATCATATGTCGGATGGTTTAGTCTTTTCACACTTGCAAGAATAAACAGACCTCCAACTGTTGCATCTAAACTGCAGTAAAACTTTGAGAATAGCATTAAAATACAGCAGGAGTCAGGTGGACAAAAAGAAGAAAAAACTCAGTGACTGAGGCTCATCCATGGCTTTAGGTATGTAGAAATGTTAATAAATCGTGCAAAATTTAGCTTAAACCTTGTACGTGTGGCATGCAGAAGCAGGTTGATCATTAGCTAGTTAACGGATAATTATTGTGACTGACCGTAATCAGACGGCTGACCTGCTGCCGGTGAATGACTAAACATTTGATATTTTCTAACGTCAGAGCTCTGACTGTAGTTTAGGAGATGAGAGGAGGATGTTTGTGTCACAGAGCTTCATGAAATATCAAGACTATTGTGGAGAAAGGAAGCAGGCGAGGCAACGAGCTGAATGACACATGAACTTTATTCCTTCTCCAACATACAGTACAGTAAAAAGAGCTCCCAGGTCTCTGTGCATTCCTCTTTTATACCTTTAATTCCATGCACTGACACCCGGAACTTCCGATCATAATACATTGTTTGTAACAAAGACCTGTGTGGAACATTAACATAATGCCAGCACCGCTGCTCACGCCCTTCTCTCTTCCAGCGATTCCGGCGGTTCCTCCTCTCCCCGGTTGGTGCATCGCCCATACTGTCCCATCTGCGCCCCCCCCCCCCCCCCCCGGTGGCACTTCCTCCTCCAGTCCATTGTTCCCCCTTATCCCAGCTGCCTTCTCTGGGTGGAGAATCCCCCACCCGTGCCACCACACAATCATCAAAAATCACATCTCTCATCCCTATTATTTTATTTCTCCTGTGAAGTTTTCAGAGTTCAGATTGTTGTTTACAGTTTACATGTCAGTTTCTAATGATCTTATAGTATTATTGACTGATGTTACAACTTATATATTAGGTAGATTTCAAGATTCAAAGGCTGTATTATCATGTGCAAAGTTAAGAATTAAATAATACTGATCTGTATTCTTATGATACTGATAATTTTCAGTCCCATTTTTTTAATGTTGCTATTTGATAATATTAAAAATTCACACACTGACCTCTGGGCTGATATAAATGTAAAGTTAAATATATCTGGAACTCGATGGTACGATGTGATATTCACATATAGCATGTGTGTGTGTTAGAGCTTTACAGCCTCTATCATTTTAAATAAAATAGATCAAAAACATTTATCCTGAAATAATGATAGTGCAGGGAGCAGATCAGAAATTGTGGGGAGAGATTCTCCAGAATATTGCCGTTTATATTTGACTTTTTATAAGGAAAATTCCCTAAATATTTCTGGAATAAATTTTATGTCTGAAGTGATTTTTTTTTAGATGTTTTATTTAGACCATCAAATATAAGGTGTTCTTTAAGCTGTAGTCTAATAACTGTTTTTTATTTCTTTTGTGAAAATACAGTAAAATATGAAGTTATTACTGTTTGCTGCTTAATTAAAGTCTTTACACTTAATTTAAACCTTTGAATCTTCTTTCAGTTTATTTCTGACGTTTGAGGGGGAAAAAAGTTTCTTGAAAATGTTTTAAAAATTGCTAATTAATCTTGCTTGTATTTCTGAATTGATTGAAGGTCATTGCTGAAATTTGCAAAGAGGCAGACAGGATCACCCAGAGGATCCAGATTCATCTACAGCAGATTTCCACACTCTCAAACAGAACCAGAACACTGACCCAGAACCATCTACAGCAGTTCAGGCTCAGGTAACATACAGAACACAGGAATTTTATACTTTTTTATTTTTTTTAATTTAACCTTTATTTATACAGGGCAGTTCCATTGAGAGGCAACCTCTCTTTTTCAAGGACGCCCTGTTCACATTCTCACAGTTAAACATTCACACCAGGAAGCTGCCCAGTACAACCACAGACTGACCTGTGGCCGTACTAGTGCATCTCAGTAAATTAGAATGTTAGGAGTTCTAATTACAAAAATATACGTATATACTGTATATATATAAAGTCATCAAAGTGAAATAAAAAAAGGCTTGAAATAGTTCACTGTGTATGTAATTAACATTGAATATTTGTCCTTGTAAAATAGCTTTTTTCAGGATTTACTTAGATGCACTAGCATGTTATAGATTTCTCATGTTTATTTCATTAAATATTGGATTTTTTTTTTTTAGCCTGTTCTAACTAATAACTCTGCAAAGTTTGGACAGTTTTATAACTTTTTTTTCTATAGTGTTTGACTGATTTTATAATCTGTAGCACTAGTAATGGAAATATGGTGTTTTGACTTATTTACTGAAAGTTGCACTTCCACATATTTGGAAGTGGGGCTTTTTATTTCTGCCTGTCATATATGTTGTTGATGTGATATATTGAAAGTTTCAGTTTTAAGATTGCACTGAATTGAGTGTTTTTTTTTATTTGTTTGTTTGTTTTTTGGAGGGGGGGTATGCTTAGGGCCCCAAAATAGCTAGCAGCGGCTATGGGCTTAATTTACTATTACTGATTACGCTGAGGAGTTGTAGAAGTAAAATGTTAATCCATCTTTTCTGTAAAGACTGTGCTAACTGAATCAATGCATCTGATCTAAATGTACTTCTTTTAGAAATACAATAAAACAAATGCACTGAATGTATCACATCAGTGAACAACTCCCTTGTGTGGCTGAGAAATGTTTTTCATGTTTGGTGGAACAAACACTATGGGATTAGATATGGTGTTATGTCCATAATCTGTAATCCAATGACAAGGCCGGAGGTGCAATAGAACTCAACTTTACTGGTGACTCACAGACACAACGCGCTCCCGTACAGGCAGAGGCGAAGGTCAAAAAAGAGACCGTGCCTCTTCCGCATTGGTCTTTTATACCCAGGGTGGCAGCGAAACCGGAAAGGTGGAGCCACCACCCTCATTACACAATAATACATCATCTTGGTATATGACATTTCTCCCCCCCCCCCTTTAGAAAAGTCCAAAACACATGCACACTAATTAGGCCCTCCCAAATTTGATACCCGAGTCACACAAACAAATAAAGTAGGCCTATCCATGCACACAAACAACTAAAACTAGAGGGGGACAGGTGGACTGCCGTCCCACCTCCACATGGCCAGACAGATTAATCTGCCATCTTTGATACTAAAGGTCCATAAAATAAAACAATGCCGTGTTCCTCATATAATACCAAAACAATCCCATGAACTTATATACATAAGAAGAAGAAAAAAAATTCAATGTAGTAAACACACACAACCAGTCAACATGCACCTTCATACACCACTATAAAATTAATTAAATTAAGTCACCCTTATTGTCATTCAACTGTACATCCAATCATGTACAGTAGAACGAGATTGTGTTTTACCTATCTACTATGTTAATCACACACACCCCAAGTGTAGAATCACAGGGCCGCTGCCATGCAAGGCGCCGCCACAAATTTCCCTCCTCCATTCCATTATTGCTGAGCACCAAGCTGAACGGCAGGAAGTTCCACTTTTATATGGTCTTTGGCATGACCCGGCCGGGATTTGAACCCCTGCCTGCCGGGTGTGGGGCGGATGCTCTACCAGCTGAGCCACCACTCCGGTGTACCACCACTCCACTATAACATCCCCAACTATACCACCCCAACCCGGGCAAACCCCATAGTAAAACACACCCCTAAATATGGTGACACACACATTACATGTTTTTTTTTTTGTTTTTTTTTCACATGGGTACCTGTTATAGCAGTCCATTACGAGAAACATGTCAACTACATAGCCCGGGCAATTCACCTTTAACCCAATCCATTGCCCCTTGCTACCGTACAGTCTTGATGGAGAAGCCATCCCCCGGGGGACTCGTCTGGCGGGTCCCGCCCAGAGCTCCTTTGTCTCTTTGTCCCTGGAGATGAGCCACATCAGGATCCCCACACCTCCTTCTCCTCGATAACGCCCCGCAGCTTGTTGGGGTGTCTCCATGAGTCATCTGACAGCCAAAGGTATCCGTCCTCCTGAACAGTCACCACCTTGAGCCGCCCCTGGTCCTCATGTCGCTTCCTCTTTCCGTGGGCACCTCTCAGCTGAGCCTCCTCTCTGGGTCGAACCACATCACCAACTCTTAAAGGAACTTGCCTCGACTTCCCATGTCCATGATGTCTCCATTGGGCCTCCTCACCAGGCAGTGCCATACTGGCGACCCTCCACGAAGCCCGACTTAGCCTGCAGTGTTCCTGTGTGGCACGTCTGTTTCCCATGCCAGCCGGTTCTGCCCCACTCTCTTTCATTTTAAACGCTGGCGTAGCCGTAACAGCCCCACACTTCTCGGTATCTCCAGGCCGAATCCCGGAAGCAGAGGGGGTTGTCTTCACAGCCTCACCTGCCATTACAGGTGTTCCACCATGCCTCCCAGTTCCCTCACCTAGGGTAACGTGGGCCCTGGCATCGGAACCCTGCCCTGATGGCCCTGGGTGGAAACTGTCCTGTCCATCTCCCAGAATACTAGGCCATGTGTTGTCCCAAACTGCATCGTCAACCACTTGTGGAACTGGCCGGTCCCACAAACCACAGCCCGACCATTCCTCTCTGCTGCTGCTGCTGATTGAGAAGTCCAGTCCATAAAACAGATCACAGCCCATCACATTCAACCCACTCACAGTCACCATGAACTGCATATTGGACACCACCCCTGTCTTGTACCTCACCGTCATCTTCAGCGAACCCATGATGGACAGCCTATTACCGCCATACCCACAAAATGGCATCGGCAGACCTCTCACACGATGGTAGGGGAAATAACTTTTCACAGTAGACCAGTTCAACACCGACCTCACTGCACCCTTGTCCACCAAGAACGGCACGTCCTTGCCGTCCAACGTAACTGTCAAATGTGTACGGCCTTCTGTGCCTGGGGGTACGGTGTGAATAACCGTAGGAGTCGTGGTGGGGGAATCCACTTCACATCGTCGCTCAAACCTTTTACAGACCCTGGCGAAATGATGTAGGAGCCCACAGTTGCCACAGCATTTACCTTTTGCCAGACACTCTCTCACTTTGTACCGGTGCTTGGTAGACCTGCACCCAAAACACTTTGGCGACCCCGGGGTGGACCTAATTTTTATAGCGGTAGCGTATTCTTCTTTGTCTTCCATGTTGTCATTGCTATCCAGGTCTACAGCCTGCGCCACTGATTGTGAGTCGGGTTTCCCCAACGCTGTTGTCTCACCAAGGTCCCGTGACAGTTTATCCGCTGCTTCAAACTGCTGGGCTATCTCCACCGCTTTGGCCAACATCAGCTCACCGGAATGAGTAAGGAGTCTTGACTGTGCAGCTTTACACAACGTGTGCTCCGCCAACTGATCGCGGACCATTTCTTCCTCTAAGGTCCCAAACTGGCAACCTCCAGCCAGTTGGCGCAGGTCAGCAACATACCGCTGCACCGACTCTCCAGTCCGCTGACGATGCTGTCAGAACTGGATCCTCCGGACTATGACGTTTTCCGGGGAGCGAAAGTAGCGTGCCATTAGCCCAACCACGTCCTCAAAACTGTTGCTTACTCCCAGTGTCCTAAGAATGCGCTGTTCCTCCATGCCAAGATTATAAACCAGTATTGCTCACGCATGCAATTTCTCCAACTCACCGAGGTTCAATGCCACCAGATAATTCTTGAATGCAACAAACCACTTCTCCCACGGCACCAGCAGCTCACCAGGAAGCGCCAGAAATGGCCGAATGCCCAAAATACCTTTATCCATACTTTAATCCTCGTCGCCAAATGTTACGTCCATAATCAATAACCCAATGATGAGGCCGGAGGTGCAATAGAACTCAACTTTATTGTGCGAACTCACAGATACAAGGCGCTCCCGTACAGGCAGAGGCGAAGGTCAAAAAAGAGACCGTGCCTCTTCCGCATTGGTCTTTTATACCCAGGGTGGTGGCGGAACCGGAAAGGTGGAGCCACCACCCTCATTACACAATAATACATCATATTGGTATATGACATATGGGACAAAAATGTTTAAAGAAAGCATCTTGAATAGCAAACAAAAATAACAACTTAGGTCAAATATTTCATCTCAAAAGCAAAAATCCTGATTTCAGACCAATTTGTTTTATAAAATTCTTTTTTTGGTCAAGAATCATTTTGTTTCCACTGCCCAAACTCTTGCATTTTTCTTTAATTTCCTTTGTTTTTGACTCCTGTTTTTTTTTTTCTTCTTGCAATTTTGGCACAATCCTCACACGAATTTGTGCCAAAACTTTTTAAAGAAAACTTGAATACGGGAAATCGTATCAAACAAAAAATACCAGTCTTGCATAAAATATTTAATCTCAAAAGCAAAACTTGAGACTTTAAACAACTGTTACAAATTCTTTGTTTGATAAAGCATTCTTTTGTTTTCAGTGCTCAGACTTTGGCTTTACTCTTTCATTTTCTTTGGTTGACTCCTGTTTTTTTGCTTGACGTTTTTGCCAAATTCCTTCCGCGTGGGCGGGATTTTTACAGGCTTTTTTTTTTTTTTTTTTGTTACTTATTTGTACCCGTAGGTAGACTTGGTTTGCAGTATGGTGACAAGCCACCGGCTGCTGGTCGCTGCGTGCGCGAGCGCCCTAAACCTACATGTTTTTTTGGTGTGCGGGAGGAAACCGGAGAAATCCCGGAGTAAACCCGCGCAACACGGGGAGAACATGCAAACTCCACACAGCTCACTGTTGGTCGGGGGCTGGGATCGAACCCACGATCTCATGATCCCCGCGATCCCCCGGCCGAGGGTAAAACTGTGCTGCCACAGTGCTAAACCACTGCGCCACCGTGCAGCCGATAGCTTGCCAGTATTGGCTAAAGCGTTTTGGAGTGACATTCAGTTTGGCCTAATTGAGGGATCCTATTGTAAAGGTGAGTTGCCGGGGGATCCTGGGTTCGATCCCAGCCTCCGACCAACAGTGATCTGTGTGGAGTTTGCATGTTCTCCCCGTGTCTGCATGGGTTTACTCCGGGATTTCGCCGGTTTCCTCCCACATGCCAAAAACATGCAAGTTAGGTTAATTGGCATCAAACTGGGGATTTTAAATTGTCCTTAGGTATGACTGTGAGAGTGAATGGTTGTCTGTCTCTCTGTGTTGGCCCTGCGATGGACTGGCGAACTGTCCAGGGTGTACCCTGCCTCTCACCCAAAGATGCTGGGATAGGCTCCAGCACCCCCACGACCCGAAAAGGATTAAGCGGAAGAAGATGGATGGATGGATGGATGGATAGTGACATTTTTAGCTGCTGTGTATAATGCTGGTCAGTAAAACTGGGTTTGATTTTGCTTACATACATTCTTATGTTTTCTGTAATGGAGTCGCTTTATCAGGAAGATTAACTTAAAAATAACCATAATTAGTGATGGGTAAACCGAAGCTTTCTGAAGCATTGAAACACCAAACGTCTTGCCCTGAAAATGAGTCACTCAGCTTCAAACCATTCTACCCAGCTGTGAAGAGTGACATCTTCTGGCTGTGCCTGATTATTACATCTGAGAGTTAAAGGAAGCCTGTAATGGATTCATGTTTAGTTTGGTGTGGAATAAAAGTTATTTTCTGAAAACCAGGTATAATGTGTATGTGTTCTATATGATGTGACATGATACAATAAATGGGATGTGTGTGTCTGAACTGAGTGAATTTTGTTGAAGGGAAACAGAATAAAGCAAATTTTGATAAAACAGTGAACATATATTCTTTTTTTTAAGCTTAAATTTCTCACAACTAATAGCTCTGGTTAGAATCTTCAACTGTGTTAATATTTATTTTTCACTTTAGAGTTAACTTTAGATATATAACAGCTTTATTCCAATTTTAGGCCTGTTAAAAATGTTTCACATCAAAAAAAAACTTTATTCATGTAGATATCAAAGGAATGACACCATCCCAAAGTGCAGTAGAGGTTGGATAATTTATACTGCAACTGTGTACAGAATTCAGTTGAGATGGTATAATGTTTTTATTATTATTATTCACCTTTTTCAAACTGATCAGTGATTTATTTTTTCTATCATTTCTCTCTGCATCCGCAGGTGTTGAACAATACTAGATTGGCAGGAACCCAGAACAGACTGGACTACAGAACAACATGATATTTGACTGAAATAATTACAGTAGATTATTACTGAATCAATTATTTTATTTACTGTGCTCTTTAAACAGGTTTACTTTAGCTGAACAATAAGTGTTGATAATTAAAGAGAATATCCATGGGTGGTGACGATCAGAGCTGGTAACTAGCCTGTTGTCCTGTCAGTGGGACATGTGCGCTGGAGACTGTGAGAAGATCCAGCTGTCATCATCTGTCCACTGGGTCTGCTGACCTCAGATAACTGATTCTCACTACCATGTTTAACTGAAGAGTCTATGCAAATTAAACTTCTGACAAAAATAAATATATATTGAGCAGAACTCTGTTGTGCCAAAGCATGTATTTACTTTTAACTTTCCCGGTTAAAAATTTGTCATGATATGGATGGAATCAGTTGGTCACACCTGAGACCACCACAATTCACTGTTATTCCAGCTAGGAGGCAACACCAGGATTTGGGTTTGAAACCAGCTTCACTACTGCTGAAAAATCGGCAAGGGTTATTTACCTCAGGATCATTTATTGGTTTACCAAACAAACAAAAAAGTCATGACACAAGAAATAAAATTTAATTATCTAAATAACTGAATTTTAATCACTGTAGCCCATCTGCTCATGACATTTTTAATAATTTCTAACCATTATGTCACAAGATGATTCAACTGTATTCTTTGTATCAGACCATGGCCCTGTACTGGATTACCCTCGGTGATGTTTCGGCAGCCGTAGATCAGAGATGGTGTCAAAGCTGAAGAGGCTGTATTCATAAAAGTTCTCATTGCAGAGTGGCTCCTAGTGATGAAATTCTAAAAACATTCTTAGAACTGTGGATTGAAAATTAAAGAATAGATCCCAGTAAAGATAAGTTATTCATTAAAAATCTTTTAACCTCTTGAAAGGTGAAAAGCTGTTGGAAGGATCACGGAAGACTTTTCAGAGTCTTAGGAGTTTCTTTAGTGGAGAAGATGGATAAAAGATGAAAAGATGTGCTCCAGATAGGGAGTTACTAAATCACTACAGATCACATCATGCAGGGATCAGGTTTCGACTTACACTACCGTTCAAAAGTTTGGGGTCACTTAGAAATTTCCTTATTTTTGAAAGAAAAGCACTTTTTTTCATTGACGATAACTTTAAACTAATCAAAAGTACACTCTATACATTGCTAATGTGGTAAATCACTATTCTAGCTGCAAATGTCTGGTTTTTGGTGCAATATCTACATAGGTGTATAGAGGCCTATTTCCAGCAACTATCACTCCAGTGTTCTAATGGTACAATGTGTTTGCTCATTGCGTCAGAAGGCTAATGGATGATTAGAAAACCCTTGTGCAATCATGTTAGGCCTGCAATGCTGTAATTGCTGCAAATGGAGGATTCTTTGACGAAAGCAAAGTTTGAAGGAAACAATTATTATTTCAAATACAAATCATTATTTCTAACCTTGTCAATGTCTTGACTATATTTTCTATTCATTTTACAACTCATGGTGGTAAGTAAGTGCGACTTTTCATGTAAAACACAAAATAATTGTCTGGGTGACCCCAAACTTTTGAACGGTAGTGTATATTAGAGATGTACAGTTCTTGTCTGTATTTCTCCAACACAGTACCAGAAATGGAAGTAATCACGGTTATTTGGCAAACTGAAAAATGTCAGTGTTTCCCCAAATAAATTTAGAAATCAATCCCTTAAACACACTCAAGAAAAAAAAAGTTGGAACAAGAACAAATTCCGTTTAAATCCATCTTTAAAAGTGTCCCAAATTTAAGGTCTGTACTTTAAAAAATATATAAAAATGTTGTATTGTAAAATTGTCATAATGGCAAAATATCATGACAATTTTTCCATGCAAGTTAAAACATATAAATGCGATGCTGTGTGGATCTTTGTCACAACAGAAATTTATGTTAAATATTTATTAATTTTTTATCAAAAGTTTAATTTGCACTGACGCTTCAGTTAAAGATGTTAGAATCACTTATCTGACATCTGTGTGTAGTGACGTGCACTTCCTGTCACATCACTGCACCGCCCTATAAATACCAGAGGGCATACATATTGTGGCCTCTTCGACCAGTGCCCTCTTACAGGTGCCTACCATGTTACCGCTGTTCCCGGGCAAGCTGCTGATGCCTTGGCTGATCTGGTTTGAGGCTTTTCAGATGTACATCACCCCGCTGGACCTGGGTAAGCTTGACAGGTTAAGAGTACATGCGTTACTTGTTCACAACCTGGGTATTGAGGGCCAGCAGGTCCTGCACCCACTGGGAGCTTCGGACTCTTTTGAAGACGTTGTGGAGATGCTAGCAAACCACTTTCATACCCCGGATATCGTGACTGTCCTGAGGATTTGCTCTTGGCAGCGACATCAGCGAGTGGGTGAGCCTGTTCATCAGTTTGTCACTGATTTAAAGCAGCTAGCTAGCGAGTGTTGCTTTGGGCCATTGCAAGATGAATTGGTACATGACCAGCTTGCGGAGCACATGTGTAGCACTGCATTACGGGTGTAGCACTTGAGTTAGTGTTGTGCTAAATACGTGAAAAACATTGCCTGAATTTATTAATGACTCTGTTTTCCCATTGTGTGTTTTGTAGTATAGTTATACATCTGCACCAATAGGTGGCGGTAGTGCTGTAGATTGTTCTTTTGCCTTGAACTGAGGTCATGGGTCAAGTGTTTTTTTGTTGAGGCTCTCTGTTGTTCGGGCTACTGAAGAAGACACAAAAGCATACTCTGTATGTTTGCTGCATTAACCTTTGTGAGGTAAATAAAAGAACTCGTTTTTCTACACCAAGTTGTCCTGGAGTGGTGTAACACGGGCTAGGCTACTTACGGCGCCCAATGACTTAACACTAGCCAGAGCTGTCGAGCTAGCTCTCCAGCTGGAGGCCACAGACAAGCTAGCTTTGGAGCTAAACTGGCGCCAGTCACAGTGGCCACCGGAGCTTCCTGCCACGGCAAATGTTGCGAACCTGGATAGTGAAGATAGCTTGGACGACGATACTACGGAAGCCAATGCTGCCAGCCGAAGGTCTGCCCCGGGAAAACCCCTTTGTAAGGGTTGTGGGTCCACGATGCACCGCAATAAGGCTAAGGACTGCATGGCTAGAGGGAAGCGTTGTAGCAGATGTGGACGCTTGAACCATTATGCTAGAGTGTGCTGTGTATCTGAGCCGGAGAGCCCATGGAAGAAATCACTCCGCCCGCCCCCAACAACCATCCATACCGTGTCCCCCAGTACCAACAGGTACACGTTTTGCACGGTGGAATTGGATGGTGTGGAGGTGCCACTGCTGCTTGACACGGGGGTGTAGGGGTCATTGCTGAATTAGGCCATGGTGAGGACGTTTTTCCCCCACTACAGGATTAGAGGTAACCCAGCACCGCTTTATGGTTATGGAGGTGGCAGGCTGTGCACAGTTGGGACTTTGGAGTTAACAGTTTGGTACAAGTCTGCGACGATGATTGACCTCATGTTCTATGTGACAGCCCGAGGCGATAACATCATGGGCTGTGACTTGTTCTACAGACTGGATTTCGCCATTAAAGACGATGCTGGAGAGGGATGGTTGGGTTGTGGCCAGTGCAACCCTCCGGTTCCAGTGGTCGATGAGGACGTTGTGTGGGACGAGGAGCTAATGGATACCACGGTGGTCAAGCAGGACCAGCCTCACTCAGGTTCAGTTCATTACAGCATTGGACTTGGAAGAACTGGATGAAATTAAAATGCGGATACTACTTGTCCACCACCTGGGTGCAGAAGGTTAGAGAATATTTCACATGCTTGGCCCAATGGACTATTATGAGGACGCTGTTGAGATGCTAACTAGCTACTTTGCTAAACCCAACAACATGGTGTGGCATGCGAAATCCCACCACCGTCGATGAGAAGCAAAGCTAGCAAACCCCACACCCTATGGAGATGGCATAAACATTGTGGGCCCCGAAGGTTGGTTGGGACTGCAGCATATAGTGAAGTTAGATGGCGTGAGTGTGCCCATGCTGGTGGCCACCGCTGCCACGCAGTCCATAGTAAACGAGGCCACAGTTCGGAGGCTCACCCCCCACCGGCAACCTGATGCGGTGGAACTAGCGGATGACGGGAGCTCCAGTACCCGCAGGAACGTCACATTTGCGATGCAGTACGGCGAAAAGGTGATTCCAGCGTTCTGGTTCCAGTTGACATGCCAGGGTGAAAATGTTATGGGGTGGGATTTATTCTGCGAGCTGGGTTTTACTCTCACAATTGGTAGATGGTCAATGGCCCAGGCCCAGTTTACCCAGGCTTCGCAGACGTGGGTGCAGCTGAAGGGCACAGTTCGGACAGCGAATGTAACGCAGAGAGTGGATATGGCACGGACGGTGAAAACGACATGGAGAAGGAACAGCGACCAGACTCGCCTCCGTTCCTCACCCGACCGGAGCTGGAGGAGAGGGAGCCTGGGCCTATCGAGGCCAACGCTGATGAGGTAATTCAGAACAGCACCGACAACACACCATTTACCCCATGCGCTCAGGAGGAGAGCTGCCCAGGAGGGGGGCAACAACCAGACTCGCCTCCGTTCCTCACTCAGCTAGAACCGGAGTTGCAGGAGAGGGAGCCCGAGCACGCAGAAAACCCCAAAGCACAGCAACAGCAACTGGGCACAGACACTGCTCATGATGCAGCACAACAGAGCACATCAGACTGGAAAGAGGAGGAACCGGACTGCTTCCGTACCCACACTCAACAACAACAAGCTACGAAGGTTACGACCGAGCCGACGGGTGAAAAGTCCACCTCAACGAGCAACACCGGAGAGACGCCGGACACCTTCCGTACCCATGACAAGCTTCAGTCTACGGGAACAACGACGGCGACAATGGGTGAAAGGTCCGCAACAAACACGGTGACAGTAGAACTGCCACGGGACAATGGAGATCCCAAGCTGGAAGAGCATGCGCAGCCACCAGGATCACGACGACGCATGAAACCGAGCAAGGCACCACTCCAAGTTATGGACTGGGTTTGGATTCGCACCAGCAAAAGTCTGGGGAGACAACGGGCGCCACTGAGAATCATGTTGAAACTGGGATCAGCGTGCTTTCGGCTGACAGATGGTTCGGTTCGGCACGCAAATCAACTACGGCGTGTCCAGGTGGATGCTCCAGACAGTGAGGCTTCGTGGAAGTCAGCTGCCGCAGTGTGGGACTTGGGCCCCAGCATCATGAAGATGGGCCCTGGCCCTGGGGGTCTGACATCTCCAGGGATGCATCCCCCACAGGACTGCTACAAGGCCCCTCCGGCACCAGAAGGTGGCAGAATAACCCACCCAGCTGCGTTGGGTCCAGCAGTGGTAGACCCACAGACCCTAGTTCTAGGTAAAAAAAAAAAAAAGAGAGTTCCTGTAAAAAAAAAAAAAAAAGAAAGAAGTTCAATGTTTGAATACTGTTGAATGTCTGAATGCATATAATAATGTTTGAGCATGTATGTTTAGTGAAATAGAAATGTTGATAATGTGGGATTACTGCTATGCTAAATTGGGGAGGGCTGATTTGCTAACTATTCTATTATTGTGTTCTGCATTTTTGCAGGGGGGGGGGGGGGGTTGTGGTGTATAAACTACAGGGATATCCAGAGAGGAACACAGCCTGCAGCTGACGTCACCTCTACTATATTGGGCAGTCCGCCATCTCACTGGGTTGTTGGTAGTAGGTTGTCGTTCATGAGGGTTACCACTAAGTGTACATGTGTTTTACTACTCAGTTTCTGTAATAAAGTTCAGTTCGACTGCAGCGTCCTCGTCCGCCTTGGCGTGGCTATGGCGGTGGCGGTGGCTAAACTGTCATCTCTGCTGGAGTCCGAGTCCCACCCTATGCAGGACATACTGAACGCACTGAGGAGCTCATTTAGCAGTAGACTACATCATCCTAGGTGCGCGACCGAGAAGTTTCGCAGGTCCTTCCTATCTACGGCTGTCAGACTTTATAACCTAAACAGGGCTGCTCGCAGAGATAGCAAAAAAAACAAACAAACAAAAAAAAAACATGACGACCTAATAGTATTGAATGCAAAAGACGCAACAGACTTACACAAATGGTCCCCTCCAGTATACAACTAGGACAATATCAGTTGCTATGGAGGGTGACAATATGTATGGGTACATATTCATACTATGTAGGATAACTAAGTAGACGGTTATGCTGTTTATTGCATCTAGCTGCAATGCTCCGCACTGTGTATATAGTATATACTGCTCAAAAAAATAAAGGGAATACTTTGAAAACACATCAGATTTTAATGGGAAAAAATAAGATGGATATCGAAATTGTGGCAGGCTAGTCCAGCTTACTCAGATTAAAAAGTGTTCCTTTAATCTGAGTAAACTGGACTAGCCTGCCACAATTTCGATATCCATCTTATTTTTTCCCATTAAAATCTGATGTGTTTTCAAAGTGTTCCCTTTATTTTTTTGAGCAGTATATTTATATATTTATGTGTACATATGTATATTCACTGCTCTTATTTTTCTTATCTTCTAAATTATTGCTCTGAGTGTTGCTGTCCCTGTGCTGTTGCAGTCATGGAATTTCCCCATTGTGGGACTAATAAAGGCTTATCTTTTTTGCAGTTTTTTTGTTTTAATTTAAATTTTTGTAAAGGGTATACATGTCATTACAGCATTGCATTGTTTACATTTTCATCACATGTTCCCTTTTTTTTGTTTTTTGACAACATTGGAAAAATAATTATTACAACACCCTTTTTTTAAGTGAAAGAAAAAGAGAAATTAAAGAACAAAAAAACAAACAAAAAAACAAAACAAGAAAAAACAAGAACAAAACAAAAGAGCAAAAAAAAAAAAAAAATAAAATAAAAGAGCATCTGAGTAGCGTTGGAACAAAGAGAGGTGCCATTATTGAAATGGTATTTGTCAAAGATTAGATCAAATTGAAGACACATATGTGTTCCAGGGTTGCCAAAAGTTCAAGAACCCATCCATGTCCTGTTTCAGTGTGAATGTCAACTTTTCCATCGAGTAAATGTCTTGGATCACGTTAATCCAATCTTCAGGTGTAGGACAATCCTTCAACATCCATTTTTTAGTTAGAGCTTTTTTACTTGCCAATATTAAAACAGTGAATAAGTATTTTTCTCCTCGTCTTTCCAGTGATTCCGGTAGTAAACCCAAATATAAAGTTATAAAAGAAAAGGGAACTGTTACTTTGAATATTTTTCCCAATATTGTCTGTACATTGGTCCAATATTGGTGGATAACTGGGCATGACCAAAACACATGAAAATGATTTGCAGTCTCTTCACCACACAAGCGCCAACAATTCAACCCCTTACGAGTAAATTTGTTTTGTGCAGGTGTTCTGAAAAATCTTACCAAATTTTTCCATCCAAATTCTCTCCACTGCAGGGATGAGGTACTTTTCCATTGTTGTTTATTTAGCTTTTCCCATATTTCCAGTTGTAAAGTGAAATTCCCCTCTTTTTCCCATTTCTCTTTTATATATGATGTGTTGTCTCCTTTTAAGTCTTGAAGACCATGGTATATTTTAGAGATGTATCTGATCCCTGGGATCTCTTTATATGCCATTAAGAAGACCTTCAGAACACCTGACTGGGCCCTTTCCAAATCCTCCTTTTTTAAGTATTTTGTTTATGTGGTGTCTAAGCTGAAAGAACCTGTAAAGGTCTTGATTTATTAGACCTTGTTTTTTCAAATCTTCAAAACTTCTTAAAGTTTGCCCTTTAAAAAAATCGTAATATTTTATCAATCCGTTCTCTTTCCACTTTTTAAATCTAGTGTCTGTTTTATTAGGAGTAAAGTCTTGATCATAGGCAATCCATTGCAGTAACCGATAGGGTTCTTTAGTTTGATTCTCTCTGACTATCTTAAACCAAATTTTTAGCGGGGTCTCTATCCACGGGCTAGTGTTATTCAAAAGTTTAGGTAAGGCATTGTTCCCTATTATCGCCTGTAGGGGGATGTCACTTGTTATTTGGCATTCCATCTCCATCCATTGTGCAGTATAGACTGGGTTACATATCTCTACTAAAGTTTTAATTTGTGCGGCTTTAAAATAGTCCCTGATATTTGGCAGCGCGAGCCCACCTTTGTCTTTATTTAGCCGTAGGGTTCTATATCTGATTCTAGGTCTCTTGCCCTGCCATATGAATCTTGAGATCCTTCTGTCCAGTTCTTGCCATGTTTTTTTGGGAGGTTCTACCGGTATTGTTTGGAAAAGGTATAGAAGACGTGGAAGTATATTCATTTTGACTGCTTCAATTCTTTGTGCAGTACCTAAGAATGGTATCATATTCCATCTTGCTAGATCAGATTTTATTTTTGCCATCAGTGGATCATAGTTTAATGTTATAATTTTGTTGAGTTGTTTCGGGATATTGACCCCCAGATATTTCATAGATTCCATCTCCCAGTTAGTTTTGAGTTTGCTTAGTAAATATTGATTTGGGTCATAGTTGAATGTTAAAATTTGGGTTTTATGCATGTTTAATTCATACCCCGATAAATCTCCATACTCTGAAAAAACTGAGATTAGTTCTGGAAAAGAGGTGTCCGGCTGCCCCAGGTATACTAAAATGTCGTCAGCAAAGAGTGCTATTTTATGTTCCTTCTGACCAAGTGTAATACCTTGAATTTTTTGATTCTGTCTTATCCATTGGCTCAGAGGTTCTATGAAGATTGCAAAGAGCAGTGGAGACAAGGGGCAGCCCTGACGACATCCTCTTTCCAGTTCAAAAGATGATGATAATTTATCGTTAATCCTTATTTTAACTGTTGGTTTTTTATATAATGCCTGGATAGTTCTAATGAAGTTGTTATGAAAATTGAAACTGGATAAGATTCTATATAGGAAAGACCAGTCAACCGAATCAAATGCTTTTTCAGCATCTAATCCCAATATGGCTGCATTTAAATTATATTTTTTTATATGATGAATTATGTGTAAAGTGCGTCTAATCTTATCTTGTGTCTGTCTTTGTCTTATAAGATAAGATAAGATAAGCCTTTATTAGTCCCACAATGGGGAAATTCCAGGATTGCAACAGCACAGGGACAGCAACACCCAGAGCAACAATCAGAAGGCAAGAAAAAACAACATCTAGTAAACATATGTCCATATTACTATAAATGTATATATATAGACACACAGTGCAGAGCATTATGGCTGGTGAATGTGCAGCAGAAAGTCTAAGTTCTCTCTCCGCGGATGCAGCGGGCCAGCTGGAAGTCTTTGGGCATGATGGTGACCCCCTTAGCGAAGAAGACACCCACCAGGTGGGCCTCGCTGGTCTCCTGCAGAGCCATGACGGCGAAGCTCAGGAAACGCAGGTCGGTCTTGAAGTCCTGAGCGATCTCCCTCACCAGGCGCTGGACGGGCAGCTTACGGATGAGCAGCTCCGTGGATTTCTGGTAGCGACGGATCTCTCTCAGAGCCACGGGCCTGTGACGGCGAGGCCTCTTCACTCTGCCGGTGGCCGGAGCGCCTCTACGAGCAGCCCTGGTGGCTAGCTGTCTCCTGGGGGGCTTCTTCCTCCAGTAGATTTTACGGGCGGTCTGCTTGGTTCTTGCCATCGCTCTTTATTATTCTGTCTTATATTTCTTTCACGCCGCCTAAACTCCAGCCCGGCACCCGCGTCGTTCTCGCTACAGCTCCCGGTATGTCGAGTTTCCCATTAGCACCGGGCGGCGGCCAAGTGCTAGCTAGCACTAGCTCCTCCCCACTGTAACGTCTCCCGCTGCAAACCGTGGCTCCGTCCGCCGACCCGGGAGACCCCCGGGGCGATCCGTGCGTCCGTGATATATATACAGAGTGAAAGGTGTAGAAAGAAGAAGGAAGATAAAAAAAAGGCTGTTGCAACAGGCAGCCGACTCGTGTGGCGCCGCCGGTCCGGCGGAACCGGAACCGAAAAAAAAAAAAAAAAAAAAAATCATTAGGTCAAATACATTTTTAGAAAATTTCCATTTAGCCCCTGGAGGTGCATATACATTCAGCAGGGTGATATCTTCTTCCTCTAGCTGACCAAGTACCATGTTGAATCTCTCTTCTTTATCTTTGTGTTCTGATTTTTTTTTCAAATATAATTTTGGTTGAGATCAATGTCGCTACCCCCTCCTCCTCCCTGACTTATATGAAGATGAAGAGATCATATTAAACCCTTGTCTATTAAGTTTAGTGTGCTCCACGTCTGTTAGGTGGGTTTCCTGTAAAAATATTATTCCTGCTTTGTCTTTTTTCATTTTGCCTAGAGTCTTGGATCTTTTAACTGGATTCAGGATCCCTTTTACATTATATGAGATTATTTTGGTTACACCCTGTTTCTCCATTGTGTTGTCTTGTTTAGTATAACAGTGTGGTGGCCCTCTTTTATGCTACTCAGAAACTGAAAGAACATTAAGAACATAAAAAACATTAAGAACATAGTATATAAAACTTTAAAACAAAAAAACTGATAAAAGATCTTCCTGAGCTGAGGTCTTTTTAGTGACCTTAGAAGAGCCTTGATGGTGTGTAGGCTCTGAGGGAAATTCCTCAGATTCCGTTACGTGCTGAGGGCCCTCTCTTACCCCTGTAAGTTGTCCCATGTTTTTAACGGGAATTTCAGATCCCAATCCGAACTTGTAATGATTTTATTTTATTTTTTTTATTTATTTTTTTTTATGCCTATACGCTATGAAATTGTGTGCAACCTCCCACCACCATCACAACAAACAGTCACATTAATACAGTATTTGTTAGTGTGGAGAGATCATGTGGTTCATTGTCACATTTCTATTTTAACAAGTTTTTTTTTTTAAAGACTTATTTGTTTCTAATATTATGTCTGTTCCATGAAATGTTTTACCACTTCATATTTGCTGATTCTGCATCTCCTTTAATGTTTGTTACCTTGTAAGAGGAGGGTTGGATGCGCAGATTGACTAAAATATCGTTATTCCCTCCTGAAAACGCTGTTTTTCCTTATAGCTCTGGCGCTGGGTTTCCCGCTGCTGGCTCGTGGGTTTTGAGGGTCTCTGTGTGGACCACGTTTGAGCCTTGATTCTTCCGATCGGGTCTGCTGCGGGTTTATACACCGTTACCAGGAGCCCTCTTCTCGCCATATCCGTGGTTGCTTCTTCCGCCGAGTTGTAGAGACACGTCTCATCTCCGTAAAAAACCCGCAGCTTCGCCGGAAATGGAGTTTGAAAGTGCAGTTTCTTCTCTCGTAGTACCTTTTTAGCGTTGTTGTATTCTCAACACTTTTTAAGGACCTCCAGGGCGTAGTCGTGCTCCACAAAAACTTTTCTCTCTTGGTGCATAAATCCTTTTTTCTGCCAAGCCAGTCTTACAACCTCTTCTTTTATTCTGGAGTTGGAGAACTTCACCACCACCGATCATGGGGGCGCTTCCCCCGACGGCCTTGGGGCTAATGTACGGTGTGCCCTTTCTATCTTCAAGTCAGTGGATTGGGGAATTTCCAACTTCTCTCTCAATATGGATTCCACGCATGCAGCCATTGTAGTGAAACCGTCCTCGACTCCTTCTTTCAGACCATGAATTCTTATGTTGTCTCTTCTTAGTCTTCCTTCTTGGCCGGTTAGCTTAGCCTCCAGTCTTGACTGTCGTTTAAGTAAATCCAGCACGGTTTCTTCCAGCCCTTTTATTCTTTCCTCTGCTTCCATGATTTGGTCCTCAGCCTGGTCCACTCTGCTGTTTGTCCTTTTTATTTCGTCTTTAATTTCACGAAATTCGGCCTAACACTCTCGGCGAAATTGTCTTAATTCTTGAAGTACCATTTTTAAGCTAACCTTGTTGCTAGCTTCATTCAGCTCCTCTTCTGAATGGATGTCCTCCGGGTCAGATTCTCCGGCCGATGCGTGTCTTGGTCTGGTAAATGTCGATCTCTTCTGTTTTCCTTTAGGCATAACGACTGTCATATCCGGCTCTAGGGAGCCGGGCAATCAGAGCCAGGGGCAAGCCAGTGAGTCGTGATATTTTATTCAGGGTAAAGGGGAAGGGATGAGGAGAGCACAGACACTCATACAGACGTACATTCTCAGGCTGCACAGCGCAGGGGTAGGTAGCTTGTACCGGACGTGGGGGTAACAAGACGTGCATACTCACAGCGGGATACAAACACCGGAATGCTGCAAGGGGAGTTGAGGCTGACACCAGACGAAGGGGCTTCAGCCTAGCAGTGCTTATGTCGCAGCCCCGAATGATCGAAGCTGCTCCTCTTTATACTCATTAACAGCGCCCCAGCTGATGAGGATTAATTGGCCCCAGCCGTCCCGTGACACTGACAGCTGGGAACCAGCTGAGGCACTGCCCAATGAGAGGCAGGGATAAAAGGAGCATGGGCTGAGCGCCGAGCCGGCATCTCACCCCATGGTGACAGAGCCTCCCCCTCACGGTCGGGCTCCCGAACGACCAGGAACATCCCAGCCCCCCCCCCCCTCCCCACCTAGGGTGGGCGGAAGGGAGGCAGGACCGGAGGGGAAGATGCAAAGGGAAGGACAAAAAAAAAACAAAAAACAATAGACCAATGTAGGGCAGCAGGGCAGAGAAAAAAAACCCCAAATACAATACCCTACAACACAGGGAAAAGGATTAACCCAGAGCACAGTTAGGGAGAAAACTGAGTTAGGACACAGGTAGGGAAAATACCAAATATGACTACAGACAGCATACAACTAACGTGTAGATCGGGGCAAAAAAAGAAAACCAAAAAGGTGGCAGGAATGAATAAAGCAATCACAGAGTATAGTTAAGGGGAACAAAACACACTACTCCATAATGCACCAACAAGACAAAGGTCAGGACAAAAAATGATGAAAAACGCTGTGCATGGATACTAAAGAAAACAAAACACACAGCACTGAATATATAAAAGATCACCTAAAGAAACAGAGGTGACAAGGACAAATGGGTAATAATGAAGTACGGTTAAGTGGGAATGAAACATTACTTCAAACAATAACAAACACAGTCAATGTTAAAGTCGGGGCTAGGGAAGGCCCCCCACGAGGATAATAAGACAGAATGGGGTGATCACAGAGTATGGTTGAACAGGAAACCACACGCATACTCCATGATGCACCGACGAGGCCAAGGCTAAGGTAAGGATGAATGAAAACGCTGAGTAAAGATAAGAAAATGCAATACACAGCGCGATACATAAGGTGAGTCACCAAGAGGAAAAAAAGGTGACAGGGTAACAGGATAACAATAAGATAAAAATGCTGAGTATGGTTAATAAAAATAACAACACACAGCACAAAAACATATATTCCCCTAATGGACAAAGAAACTACACCCGAGTGACCTCAATAATAATAAAAGAAGTAAAGGACACCCGAGGAGACAGCAGGCAGAGTCCAAAACGGCCGGAATTGTTCTGGTAATCTCCCCGCCCATTGTCCAGTTGGCAACCCGGGGAAGAGAAATGTTCGGACGGCGAACTCTGGGCCCAGATCCCAGGAATCCAGTCCAACGGCTGCCGAACCAGGCCGCCCAAAGGCAAACACAGACCAGTGGGGGGAAACCAGATCGCCGAACCGAAAGTTTTGCGGGTCGGGTCGTCGACCCGCATCACTCAACCACCAGGACCGTTGAGACGGACGAAGGGTCAGAGCGGATCCCGGTGGAAGAGGCTCAGGGGAGAGCCGATGACGAGGGCGGCGGGCCTCAGGGAAACGGCCACCTCCTCACCGGACCTGGACAACACTGGGGCAGCACCCACGTCGGACCCCGATCGGGCCTCAGGCGAACCCACGTTGGACCCCGATTGGGTCTCGGGCGAACCCACGTTGGACACTGCACCAGAACCGACCTCCAACGTTGAACCCGGACCCTCCAGCACCACGAGGAACAGCAACTCCTCGCCGGTGACCCTGGAAGAAGGCTCAGAAGAGAAAACAGAACCGGGATCAGGATCACCGGCAGCGCCAGAACCCGGCGAGACGAGCTCAGACGCAGCGGACGGCTGCACCCTGCTCGTCTCCCCTGGAGATAGGCTGAAGTGCTCAAAGATAAAAAGAAAGAAAAGAAAGGAGAGCACTCGCCTGATCTCGGGTTCTGACGCCGTCCAGGACTGCGAAGATCCAGGATCCGTCGTCAGGAGGTCGTTGTCAGGCTCCCATCTAGCCGCGTCGGGCCCCGCAGCCAGCACGAAGGTCAGCGCAGCTTGAGATCCCTCCAGCGCAGGTAACCCCGCCGACGACCCACTCGGCGTGAAGCCAGAAGAATCTCGTCCCGCTGGACCGAACCGCTCCTCCGTGGAGACCCAGGGACGCTCAGTCGTCGGCGTAGACTCCACGCAGCAGTCAGTCCCCCTCCTCCGTCCGCAATGTAGCAGCGGAACCACAGGCCCTCTCCATATCCCACCACGTTGACCCGGAGCCGGGGACCGCTCGGCGGAGAGAGACACCGAGGATGCGGGATTAGGCATACAGGTTACAGCAGGTGGGGAGAGTTCAGGGAGCTGCGAACCCTGAACTTCTCCTCCAGGGATGTGACAGAGCAAATCATTAAGCAGGTGTGAAAAAACAATGACTTGCCTGCCCCCTGGAGGTTGAGTATCGCCTGCTGTAGTAGATTCTGCTTCTTCCTCTCCCCGCCCGGCGATAACGGAGGACCCCCCGGGAATTCGTCTGAGGATCGCTCGCGTTGTCTCCAGCAGAGAGCTCACCAGGCCGGGATTCCAGGCACACACAGCGGTCAGGAAGCGCGTCGAGGAGGAGGGGGAAACAGCCGGGGTGAGCCAGCCCGAATGTCCAGGAATGACAGCGGGGGAACGAGGCTCAGGGGACGAGGCTGTAGAATCTCCACACTGACGAGGCGAAGGGATGACAGCTGCGTGGGAGGAACGGTCCTGACGATGACCCAGAACTGGATCCGGACGAGGTTCGTGCAGAGGTGACTCGGCGATGTGACGACGACTACTCCCAGGGGACGAAGCGAGGGGGAAACCCAGGATTCGCCGCTCCAGATCGGAGATCGAGACGAGGAAGGCGTCGAGCACGGGAAGGCTTCGTAGCCCTGAAGTCCTCACCATCAATCTCACTGCCGCCGCCACATGCCTGAAGGTGGTGACAGGAAACACAGTAGAGCTCGCGACAGCCACTCGACCCCGGACATAACTGCTGTCAGCTGCGGCTCCTCGAAGGGAATCCCGAGTGACGTGGCGCAGGTCGGGGGAAGTCCTCTGGTTGGCGCGAACTCCCGGACTGGAATAGCGGCAGGAACGGGACTCCGAAGCGGGGAAAGACGTCGCCCACTTCGACTCCCTGCCGGGATTTCCATCCACCCCGTGGAGCTTCTCTCGCTGTGTACCTGAAGCGTCTATCCTGGCACTGTCCTCCAGATGGTACAGAGAGTGAGGGTGACAGTCCAGGAGTTCCTCAGCACGGCCCGGATGCCAGCGACTCGCGTTGGAGGCGTCGTGCAGGGTGAAGAATGTCCCGTCGACAGCCTCCGAGATGGACCTCAGCTCGTCGCCCTGGCGCCGGAAGTGACTCCTGGGAAACGGCATGCTAGCAGCGCTGACACCCGGACAGAAAGGTACATTTCCACGGCGACTCACGGCCGCCGGTAACTCTTCTGGCTGCGACATACTGTCATATCCGGCTCTAGGGAGCCGGGCAATCAGAGCCAGGGGCAAGCCAGTGAGTCGTGATATTTTATTCAGGGTAAAGGGGAAGGGATGAGGAGAGCACAGACACTCATACAGACGTACATTCTCAGGCTGCACAGCGCAGGGGTAGGTAGCTTGTACCGGACGTGGGGGTAACAAGACGTGCATACTCACAGCGGGATACAAACACCGGAATGCTGCAAGGGGAGTTGAGGCTGACACCAGACGAAGGGGCTTCAGCCTAGCAGTGCTTATGTCGCAGCCCCGAATGATCGAAGCTGCTCCTCTTTATACTCATTAACAGCGCCCCAGCTGATGAGGATTAATTGGCCCCAGCCGTCCCGTGACACTGACAGCTGGGAACCAGCTGAGGCACTGCCCAATGAGAGGCAGGGATAAAAGGAGCATGGGCTGAGCGCCGAGCCGGCATCTCACCCCATGGTGACAACGACTTTGTCTTTTGATTTTCACTCTTCCAAAAATCAGTTAAATCTGATTTTCAAGGTATTTTCCTGGATCGGGTCTGGGAGCTTCAGCATTAAGCTGCTGACAGCCATGGTGTCCAGACAGCCATGTCATGCCATGTCATGCCATGTCAGCCATGTCAGCCATGGTGTCCAGACAGCCATGGTGTCCAGACCGGAAGTCCAATAAAGGCTTATCTTATCTTATCTTATCTTCATTCCAGGTTTGTGGACATAATACATCCCATCCCCCATCAGTGGAAATTAATTTCAGCTAGCTAAGTCCTGACTGATAGCCTTTAAAAAGGTCTGTGAATATCAGATTGTCACACCACAAAGAACTCATGATGGGTAGAAGCAAAGAGCTCTCTCTAGACCTTCACGACCTTATTGTCGTAAAACATAATGATGGCATTGATTACAGGTGCATTTCTAAACTGCTGAATGTTCCAGTGAGCGCTGTTGGAGCCATCATTCGGAAGTGAAAAGAGCATCACTCTACCATAAACCGGCCGTGACTAGGAGCTCCTTGCAAGATTTCTGACAGAGGAGTCAAAAGAATTATCAGAAGAGTTATCCAAGAGCCAAAGACCACTAGTGGAGAGTTCCAGAAAGACTTGGAGTTAGCAGGTACTGCTGTTTCAAAGAAAACAATAAGTAATGCATCAGCCGACATGGGCTCTATGCCCACTCACCTCGCAAGACTCCATTGCTGAAGAAAAAGCATGTTGAAGCCTGTTTAAAGTTTGCTGCACAACATTTGGGTAAGCCAGTAAAATACTGGGAGAATATAGTTTGGTCAGATGAGACCAAATTTGAACTTTTTGGATGCCCCAACACACAGCATGTTTGGAGGAGAAATAGCACTGCACATCCCATTATAGTGTGGGGGTGTTTATCAGCAGATGGTACAGGCAGACTTCATATAATTGAAGGAAAGATGAATGGACATATGTACAGAGACATCCTTGATAAGAACCTGTTGCCATCTGCCAAGATGCTGAAGATGAAACAAGGGTGGACATTTCAGCAAGACAATGATCCCAAACACACAGCCAAGGAAACTCTCAACTGGCTCCAGAGAAGGAAAATAAAACTGCTAGAAAGGCCCAGTCAGTCACCTGACCTAAATCCAATTGAAAATCTTTGGAATAAACTGAAGATCAGAGTTCACAGAAGACACCCACGGAACCTTCAAGATTTGAAGACAGTTTGTGTGGAAAAATGGGCTAAAATCCCTCCTGAGCAATGCCTGCACCTAGTTTCTCCTTACAGAAGGCATCTGGATGCTGTTATTGCCAACAAAGGCTTTTCTACTAAATATTAAATGAATTTCACCAAATGTGTTCAATACTAATTTCCTGTGTCATTCTACTTTATTAAATATAACTTGTGAACACATTTGCCTTGATTTCTTTGTATGTATGGATTACTTGGGTTGCTACTGATATCTGGTGAAAATCTCCGCTCTATGGCTCCATCAGAAACACGTTTAATGAGAAAAATGTTGACATGTCCAATACTTATTTTCCCGGCCGTATGTGTATATACAGTATATACAGTGGATATAAAAAGTCTACACACCCCTGTTCAAATGTCACGTTTTTGTGATGTAAAAAAATTAGACCAAGATAAATCATTTCAAAACTTTTTCCACCATTAATGTGACCTATAACCTGTACATGTCATGGCCTGCTCTGCTAATCATCCCCAGCTGCGCGCTCACCTGGTTCGCATTACGGCTGGCGTATTTATACCGCGCTGCCCTGACTGGCGGTGCAGAGATGTCTCCAGAGGAGCTTCATCGCCAACTCCTTCTACTCGTCGTGATCTCATCCAAAGCCTGCTTCGTTCCTCGCCGGAGAATCCCTCCAGCCGTCCATGTAAGCGCAATCCTCAACTCACCCTGTCTTCCAGTCCCCTGTGCACAGGCGGAGTCCATGGCGGCGGATTCTTCCTTCCCTCCGTCGTCGTCGAACTCCCCAGACACTCACCTGCAGGAGCTGCACTCCCAACCGAAAGACACTGTCTTCCTGGCCGTAGCCGTTGTGCTGAACCTGAGCCTGTCTCCATCTGCTCCCACAGTAAGCAACAGTGTTAACTGTTTAACTCCAGCTACGATGCTCTCTAACAATCCCTCTCTGTGCGTCTTTAGGGTTGCCGGGTCGTACGGTGTGCCACTCTGTCCCTGCTGCTCCTGCCTACACTCTCACGTACCAACATACACATTCTTGTTGTAAATAAACCTAACTGTATCAGTTTGAAGTCTGTGTTTTGTCACTGGGTCAACGAACCATGTCAGTACATCTCCGCTGGAACGACCCAGCTGACAGCGCTTTGGTGCACCGTGTCAACCACATAGAAATTCGAATTGATCGACTGGCTTATCAACAGCAGTCTATTCTGACCCAATTAGCCCGTGTCACAGATCGGTTAGACCAGTTAACTAACTTCCAGCCTTTATCACAGGCCCAACCTATTCCCAGTAGCTCCTCAGCTCCCGCTAGCATCCCAGCTAACCAGCACAGGCAGGGGTCCCTGGCGCGGCTCATCCCCGTTCCCACCCCCAATCGCTTTAGCGGTAAGCTTGGTGATGCCAGGGGCTTCATCATGCAGTGCGGGGTGGTTTTCCAGCAGGTACCTGAGGACTTTACTTCGGACCATAGTAAGATTGGCTATGTGATTAATTTGCTGGAGGGAAGGGCGCTAGCATGGGCTTACGCAGTTATGGCTAGGGCCGACTACGCTAGTATGACTTATGGTCAGTTTATTGATGAATTCATTGAAGTGTTTGATCATTCAGACCGAGAAAGCGTGCTTACCTCTCGGCTGCTGAACCTGAGGCAGGGGACTAAGGCTGCAGCTGATTATGCGGTGGACTTCCGGATAGTGGCTACCGAAGTGGGTTGGGAGGACACCACTGTGTAGCATCTTCCTTAGAAGCCTTAGTCCTAGTCTCCAGGATGAGTTAGCCCCTCAAGAGAAGCCGGCTAGGCTATCTGAGCTAATATCCCTAGTCATTTGTCTAGATAATGGGCTGAGGGAGCGGGTGGTGGAGCAGAAATCCCATGGCCGCTCAGGGTCACAGCCGCGCCGCGCTGCGCTCCACCTACTCACTTTCTGGCTCTGCCGCCTATTGACTCCTCTGAGACCCCGGAACCCCTGGTAGTAGGACAATCTAGGTTGCCTTCGGCGGAGAAACAGCGCCGCCGGGAGCTGGGGTTGTGCCTGTATTGCGGGAGCGAGGAGCATGAGGTAACATCTTGCCCAATTCGGCCAAAAGGGGGGGTCCGTGCATCGCAGTAGGGGGACTCACGGACTCGCCTCAGCCTAACCCCCTATCTAGACTCCTTCTTTCCATCCGTTTCTTTCATAAATACATTGAAATACCCACACAGGCATTAATCGACTCAGGGGCAGAGCAAAGCTTTATTTCTCGAGACCTGGCAACCCGTTTGGGCCTACACTGTTTTCCCCTCAAAACCCCGCTACAACTGATCGCACTGTCTAAAGCCCCCATGGCCATGGTGACCCACCAAATTGCCCTGGTGTTGATCATCATCTCGGGAAATCATCGGGAGGAGCTACAGTTCTTTGTGTTACCAATCTCGTCGTCCCCGGTGATCCTTGGGTTCCCCTGGCTGCGTCTCCATAACCCCACGATTGATTGGTGCTCAGGGAATATTAGGTCATGGAGCTCATTCTGTCTCAGCACCTGTCTCCAGTCAGCCACTTGCTCACCATCCATTCCCCTGGAGTCTCCCACCGCCTCGGCCCCAGACCTGTCCAAAGTTCCCCCTGAATATCATGACCTCGGAGCCGTCTTCAGCAAGTCCCAGGCCCTATCCCTGCCCCCTCACGGGCCGTGTGATTGTGCCATTAACCTTCATCCGGGAGCTCCACTGCCATCTAGCCGGCTGTATAGCCTTTCCCCGCCAGAGCGGGCAGCTATGGAAGCTTATATCAAGGAGTCCCTAAGTTCGGGCATAATCCGTCCATCCTCTTCGGCAGTGGGGGCGGGGTTCTTTTTTGTTGGCAAGAAGGACGGCTCTTTAAGACCATGCATTGATTTCAGGGAACTAAACAACATTACCATTAAGGACAAATACACCCTTCCCTTGCTTAACTTGGCCTTTGACTCTCTCCAGGGGGCGTCCTGGTTCTCCAAGCTGGATCTGCACAACGCCTACCATCTGGTGCGGATCCGCGAGGGGGATGAGTGGAAGACAGGTTTTCGCACCCCCAGTGGTCATGTTGAGTACCGAGTAATGCCCTTTGGGCTTACCAACGCACCTGCTGTATTCCAGTGGCTCATTAATGACGTGCTGAGGGATTTTCTGGGGGGTTTTGTATTTGTCTACCTTGATGACATTCTGATTTTTTCTAAATCCCTAGAAGAACATCGGGTGCATGTTAGGCGAGTGCTGCAGTGGTTGTTGGAGAACCAACTTTATGTCAAGGCAGAGAAGTGTGAGTTCCACACCTCCAAGACATCCTTTTTGGGGTTCATCATCTCGCCTAAGGAGATCCTCCCGGACCCTGGGAAAATTAAGGCGGTAGTGGAATGGCCGACCCCATCCTCCAGGAAGCAGCTCCAGCAGTTCCTGGGGTTTGCAAACTTCAACCGTTGGTTCATCAAGAACTACAGCAGCTTGGCTCTTCCCCTGACACGCCTCACGCCGACCAAAGTGCACTTTCAGTGGATGGAAGAAGTGGCTATGGCTTTTGCAGACCTCAAGAGGCAGTTCTTTGAGTCCCCCATTCTGGTGCAGGTGGATCCTGATCTTCAGTGTCTGGTGGAGGTGGACGCCTCGGATTCTGGAGTGGGGGCCGCCTTAGCACCTAGCTGCAATGCTCCGTACTGTGGGGGTTTATATATCTACATATTTATTCCATCTAGCTACAATGCTCCGCACTGTGTGTTTATATACTCATATATTTATTCCATCCAGCTACAATGCTCTGCACTGTGTGTCTGTGTGTGTATATATATATATATATATATATATATATATATATATATATATATATATATATACAGTATATATACTGTATATTTATAGTAATATGTACATATGTATATTAGCTGCTCTTGCTTTTTTTTTTCTTGCCTTCTGATTGTTGCTCTGAGTGTTGCTATCCCTGTGCTGTTGCAATCCTGGAATTTCCCCGTTGTGGGACTAATAAAGGCTTATCTTATCTTATCTTATCTTATCTTATCTTATCTCAGCACTTCCCGGTGGATGGGTGGGTCCGACCGTGCGCCTTCTTCTCCCAGCGGCTGTCCCCTGCGGAGCGCAACTACAGCATCGGCGACAGGGAGCTTCTGGCCGTTAAGTTGGCTCTAGAGGAGTGGCGCCATTGGCTGGAGGGGGCCTTGCAGCCGTTTGTGGTTTGGATGGACCACAGGAACTTGGAGAACCTTAGGACGGCCAAGCGCCTGAATGCCCGCCAGGCCCGCTGGTCCCTGTTTTTGGGTGATTTGACTTCACCATCACATATCGTCCCAGGTCCAAAAATACCAAGCCGGGCGCCCTCTCGAGGCAATTCGCCACAGACGCCATGGAGCCTGAGGATCATCCTGTCCTTCCTGCCTCCTGTGTCGTGGGTGCTCTTTCATGGGGGATCAAGGAGAAGATCAGGAGGGCGCAAGAGACGGAAATGGACCCCGGCGGGGGGCCAGCGGGTAAGATGTTTGTCCCATCGGCCATCCGGGGTGACGTTATTGAATGAGCCCACTCCTCTAAGTTTGCCTGCCATCCAGGGAGACGGTGCATGGAGGAGCTTCTGCAATGTTCGTTCTGGTGGTCCTCTCTTTAGAAGGACGTCGGGGAATACGTCCATGCCTGCCCTCAATGTGCCACTGGCAAGTCTCCATCATCCCCTCCGGCTGGGCTACTCTACCCTCTCCCGACTCCTGGCAGGCCCTGGTCCCATGTGGTGTTGGACTTCATCACCAGCCTCCCTCCCTCCAACAACCACACTGCAGTGCTCACCATAGTGGACCGGTTCTCCAAGGTGGCCCATTTTGTCCCTCTTCCGGGACTGCCTATAGCCAAGGAGACAGCAGACCTGCTGGTCCAACATGTGGTGAGATTGCACGGGATTCCCCTAGACATCGTTTCCGATTGGGGTCCCCAGTTCATCTCTCAGGTGTGGAGGTCATTTTGTAACGCCCTTGGGGCCATGGTGAGCCTGTCATCCGGCTACCACCCGCAGTCGAATGGCCAGTGTGAGCGGACCAACCAGGAGTTGGAGGCGGCGCTGCAGTGTGTGACATCACACAACTCGGCCTCCTGGATTTCTTACCTGCCGTGGATTGAGTATGCCCACAACTCAACAGTCTCTTCGGCTACAGGTATGTCCCCATTCCAGGCTTCACTTGGGTATTCTCCCTCATTGTTTCCCGAGGAGGAGGGTGACATCACCGTGCCATCGGTCCAGACGCACCTGAGACGCTGTCGTCAGCTGTGGAGGGCTACCCGGGCAGCGCTGCGGCGGACGGCAGTGCGCAACTCTGCGGTGGCTAACCGCCACAGGACCCCAACGCCGTCATACCAGGTGGGCCAACAGGTTTGGTTATGTACTAAAAATATCAACTTGAAAGCCGAATGCCGGAAGATGATGAAACGTTTTATTGGTCCCTTTGTCATCTCCTGCATCATTAATCCCGTGTCTGTACGACTTGAGCTCCCCCCCCTCCCTCTGCATATGTCCCACTTTTCATGTGTCTCAGGTGAAACCTGTGTCTTCCAGCCCACTGTGTCCTCCTTCCAGGTCTCCACCCCCTCCGAGGATGATCGACGGCAGTCTGGCGTGGGGTGTGACAGCCAACCTGGACGTCCGTCGCCGGGGCCACGGCCTGCAATACCTGGTGGACTGGGAGGGCTACAGTCCGGAGGCAAGGTCCTGGGTGCATTCCGTCTGCGTGCTGGATAAAGATCTCATCAGGGAGTTCCATCGGACACACCCAGGTAGGCTGGAACGACTGCCAAGAGGCGCTCATTTGGGGGAGTACTGTCATGGCCTGCTCTGCTAATCATCCCCAGCTGCGCACTCACCTGGTTCCCATTACGGCTGGCCTATTTATACCGCGCTGCCCTGACTGGCGGTGCAGAGATGTCTCACTGCGCTCCAGAGGAGCTTCATCGCCAACTCCTTCTACTCGTCGTGATCTCATCCAAAGCCTGCTTCATTCCTCGCTGGAGAATCCCTCCAGCCGTCCACGTAAGCGCAATCCTCAGCTCACCCTGTCTTCCAGTCCCCTGTGCACAGGTGGTCGTCGTCGAACTCCCCAGACACTCACCTGCAGGAGCTGCACTCCCGACCGAAGGACACTGTCTTCCTGGCCGTAGCCGTCGTGCTGAACCTGAGCCTGTCTCCAACTGCTCCCACAGTAAGCAACAGTGTAACTGTTTAACTCCAGCTACGACGCTCTCTAACAATCCCTCTCTGTGTGTCTTTAGGGTTGCCGGGTCGTACAGTGTGCCACTCTGTCCCTGCTGCTCCTGCCTACACTCTCACGCACCAACATACACATTCTTGTTGTAAATAAACCTAATTGTATCAATTCGAAGTCTGTGTTTTGTCACTGGGTCAACGAACCATGTCAGTACAACCCAATTGAAAAACAAACAGAAATCTTTTAAGGGGAAAAATAAAAAATAAAAAAACTTACAATAACCTGTTTGCATAAATATGCACATCCTTAAACTAATACTTTGTTGCAACACCTTTGGCTTTTATTACAGCACTCAGTCTTTTTGTGTAGGAGTCTATCAGCATGGCACATCTTGATGTGGCAATATTTGCCCACTTTTCTTTGCAAAAATGCTCCAAATCTGTCAGATTGCGAGAGCATCTCCTGTGCACAGCCCTCTTCAGATCACCCCACAGATGTTCGATCAGATTCAGGTCTGGACTCTGGTTGGGCCATTCCATAACCTTAATCTTCTTCTGGTGAAACCATTCTTTTGTTGATTTAAATGTCTGTTTTGGGTCATTGTCATGCTGAAAGATGAAGTTCCTCGTAAGCTGGATTCATGCTGCACCTCTGCTGTCTGCGTACGTGTAACCGGAAACCTTGTGTGACGAAATTTACGTCATTGTCTCCACTCCGCTAGTGTCCACAGTGCTCGACCATGGATGACCGCGTGCAGCCCAAATTTTGTGACCGCGCCGCCTGCTCACAATCTGAACACGGTGAAAAGCGCATGCACAAGACTGAACATCCCATTCACGAGGTGGCGATATTGATACAGCATACCAAGACAAAGTAGATGAAGAAGACAATGAGGAAGCGGAAGACAACAATAAACATACATGAATCATACATACATACTTCAGCAGCAGCAGCATCTTTGTGGACAAGGAGTGAAAACCGGAAAGTCAAGCAGCAGAAAGCAAGCAGCGTTTCTTCATTGGTGAAAATCCTGGCACGTTAGCGCATTGGCGCTACTTACAGGGCGGGAGTGAAACTACAAATGATGGTTGTGCGCATGCGTCAACTGCTTGGCCTGAGTAGATGAAAAAAGTGAGCATGTACAGCGCCGCGTGCTTGACAGGCTCGTCCAAAGCACATGCGGACTAGAGGGAAATGCAGTATGAATAAGGCTGTAATCTTCAGCTTTCAAGCAGAAGCCTGAAGGCTTTGTGCCAACACTGACTGGTATTTGGAAATGTTCATAATTCCCTCCACCTTGACAAAGGCCCCAATTCCAGCTGAAGAAAAACAGCCCCAAAGCATGATGGTACCACCACCATGCTTCACTGTCGGTATGGTGTTCTTTTGGTGATGAGCAGTGTTGTGTTTCCGCCAAATATACCTTTTGGAATTATGGCCAAAAGGTTCAACCTTGGTTTCATCGGGCCACAATGCATTTTCCCACATCTGTATGGGAGATTTCAAATGTGTTTTTGCAAAATGTAGCCGGGCTTGGATGTTTTTCTTCATAAGATAAGGCTTCCGTCTTACCACCCTAGACGGGAGATTGTTGTCACATGTACTAAACAGCCAGTACTTGCCAGAAATTCCTGCAGCTCCTTCAATGTTGCTGTCGGCCTCTTGGCAGCCTCCCTGACCAGTTTTCTTCTTGTCTTTTCATCAATTTTGGAGGGACGTCCAGTTCTTGGTAATGTCAGTGTTGTGCCATATATTCTCCACTTGATGATGACTGTCTTCACTATGTTCCATGATATATTTAATGCCTTGCAAATTCTTTTGTACCCTTCTCCTAACTGATACCTTTGAACAATGAGATCCCTCTGATGCTTTGGAAGCTCTGTGCGGACCGTGGCTTGTGCTGTAAGATGTGACTACAAAAATGTCAGGAAAAGCCTACTAGAACAGCTGAGCTTTATTTGGGGTTAATCAGAGGCACTTTAAATGGTGGCAGGTGTGTGCTGACTCCCATGAACATGAGTTTGAATGTGATTGGTTAATTCTGACCACAGCCACATCCCCAGTTATAAGAGGGTGTGCATATTTATTCAAACAGGTTATTGTAAGTTTTTTATTTTTCCCCTTAAAAGATTTCAGTTTGTTTTTCAATTGGGTTGTACAAGTTATAGGTCACATTAATGGTGGAAAAAGTTTTGAAATCATTTATCTTGGTCTCATTTATTTACATCACAAAAACCTGGCATTTTAACAGGGGTGTGTAGACTTTTTATATCCACTGCACATGTTATTAAAATTTAAAGCTCCAGTAAGCAATCTAATCTGTTCAACAACCCCGATTCCAAAAAGGCTGGGATGCTGTGTAAAATTTTAATAAATGGAGAATGCATTGATTTGCATATTTCATAAACTATTACTTTATTCACAATGGACCATGTAAAAGAAAACGTATCACAATTCAGAGATTTTATTTGTCAGTACTACTATACGTACAGGACATACAGGAGAATTGAAATGGCGTTTCTCTGTCTCTTCAGTGGTGTGCACAATACAAAAAAGAAAAAGGAAAAAGGCTGGAAAAAACAACAACAGCAGTCTTTGTACAGGAATGCAACCCATAGTGCAAATGGCAACAAAAGATAGACCCAGACCTCCCATAGTGCAAATAGAGATAAACGATTAAAGATGATGAAACCCAGCAATCCTATATACAGAAAACTAGAGCTGTAATACCTGTAGTTGCAGTTCAATGCGGTAGTGTAGGTGCAGATAGTAATAGATAGGACTGCACATGATCAGTATTGCAATGACAGACAGAGAGACAGCAGCAGATATGGTATTTGTGCAAATGGTTGCAGTAAAGTGCAGAGACATACAGCAGCAAATGTATTACTGTTGGTGTGCCAGTCTTTCTGTGCCAACAGCTGAGGTAGTTATTGTGCGTGTGAGTGCGTTATGGTCCGGGGGGTGGGAGGTGGGGAAGGGGGCAGGGGGTGGACAGAGTTCAGGGTCCTGATGGCCTGATGAATGAAGCTGTTTAGCAGTCTTGTGGAGCAGGCCCGGAGGCTCCGGTACATTTTCCCCAAGGGCAAGGGGCTGAAGAGGGAGTATGAGGCGTGGGAGGTGTCGCCTGCGATGTTGATGGCTCTGTGGGTGAGGCGGGTAAGGTAGATGTCTGGGGTGGGGGGTGGGGGGCAGAGGGGCACCGATGATCTTGCTGGTTGCTTTCACTGTGCGCTGTAGTGTCTTCTGGCAGGAGGCGATGCAGCTTCCATACCAAACTGTGATGCAGCTGGTGAGGATGCTCTCAATGGTGCCCCGGTAGAAAGAGCATATGATGGGGGGTGGGACTCGTGCTCTTCTCAGTTTGTGGAGGAAATGGAGGTGAGTTTGAGCCTTCTTGGCCAGTGATGTAGTGTTGTTGGACCAGGAGAGGTCCTCAGAGATGTGCACCCCCAGTAACTCGGTGATGCTCACCCTCTCCACAGCTGCACCATCAATGATCAGAGGGGGGTGCTGTGTGTGACCCCTCCCGAAGCCGACCACAATCTCCTTGGTTTTTCCCACGTTCAGGAAGAGGTTATTGTCTTTACACCACTGGAACAGTTGGCTCACGTCATTTCTGTAGATGGCCTCCTTGTTGTTGGTGATGAGGCCCACCACTGTCGTGTCATCTACAAACTTGATGATGTGGTTGGTGTTGTAGGATGGTACACAATCATGGGTCAGCAGGGTGAAGAGCAGCGGGCTGAGCATGCACCCTTGTGGGGCCCCTGTTCTCATTGTGATGGTCTGGGAGGTGTTACTGCCAACCTGCACATTCTTGTGGCCTCCCTGTGAGAAAGTCCAGCACCCAGTTACAGAGAGAGGTTTTGAGTCCCAAGTGTCTGAGTTTTTGTATCAGGTGCTGGGGGATGATTGTGTTGAATGCTGAACTGAAGTCCAAGAACAGCATTTGCACATAGGAGTTCTTTGAGTCCAGGTGGGTGAGGGCTGGATGGAGAGCAGCAGCAATGGCATCTTCTGTGGATCTGTTTGACCTGTATGCAAACTGAGATGGGTTGTGGGAGGGAGGCAGGATGGACTTGACGTTCTGCATGACCAGCTTCTCAAAGCACTTCATTATAATGGGGGTCAGTGCTACGGGCCGATAATCATTGTAGCTGGATGGGATGGGCTTCTTTAGGACTGGTATTGTGGTGGCAGTTTTAAAATGTGGGGACAACAGCTTGAGTCAGGGAGATAGATGTTGAAGATGTCGGCCAGGACATTTTTGAGCTCCTCTGCACAGTCCTTTAGGACGCGACCTGGTACGTTGTCTGGACCAGCTGCCTTGCGTGGGTTGATCTTGCAGAGGGTCCTCTTCATGCTAGCTGGATCCAGACTAATGGCCTGCTCATCTGGAGGAGGAGTGGTCTTCTGTGCTGATGTGCTGTTTTGTGCTTCAAAGCAGCCAAAGAAGTCATTTAGGTTGTTGATCAGTGTGGTGTCACTCGCACAGGTCTGAGGTGGAGGTTTGTAGTTGGTGAGGGTCTGTATACCACGTCAGAGGGAATGTGCATCTCTGGTGTTGCTGAAGTGGCCGGATATTTTCTTGCCGTACTGTCTTTGCCTCCTTGATGCCACGGGACAGGTTGTCCCTAGCTGTTGTTAGTCCTGCAGTGTCACCGGCCCTGAAGGCTGCGTCCCGAATCAAATGTTGAAAGGAGACATTTTTCTATTGTATCTTGAATTTGATGGCAGGAACACATCTCAGAAGAGATAGAATACAAGCATGTAAGAAAGACACCAAAATAAAGCTGGATTCATGCTGCATTTCCCCTCTGGTCTGCTTTGGTCTGTGTGTGCTTTGGACGAGCCCAGCGCCCATGCGGTACTGTACATACTCACTTTTTTCATCTACCAGACAAAGCGGTTGATGTATGCACACAACTGTTATTTGTAGTTTCACCCCAGCCCTGTGGGTAGTGCAAACACACTGTCACACCAGTTTGTTCACAGGCTATAAACGTGAGAGCAACGCATATTTTTTTTTTGTAGCAACAGCAATGGCATTGTTTCAAGTAAAAGGAGGAATTACCATTTTTCAGTGCTCTTCTCCACTCAAGCTGCTGCTGCTGAATAACAGTTCATGTATGTTTATTCTCATCTTCCGCTTCTTCTTCTTCTTCGTCTACTTTGACTTTGCATGCTGTGTTGGTAGCGCCACCTCGTGAATGGGACATTCAATCTTGCACATGTGCAGTCAACGTGGTCAGGCCACGGTTAGGATGCGCAGTCTGAAAATTTGGGCTGCACGCGGTTGTCTGCAGAGAAGCTTTGTGGACATTAGCAAACTGGGGGATATGACATAAATTTCGTCACACAAGCCTTCTGGTTGAACGTACACGGACAAGAGAGGTGCAGCATGAATCCAGCTTAAGTAATGTTCAGATTTTTCCCACCATTAATGTGAATTTTATACTTTACAGTTCTACTGAAAACAAACAGATCTTTTGGAGGTGGTGGTGGTGTGGGGGGTATACAATAAGCTGGTTGCATAAGTGTCTGTCAATTAAAGTGACTATGATTAATCCCAAATAAAGTCCAGCTGTCCTAGTAGGATTTTCCTGACATTTACTTAGTTGCTACAGCAACTACAGTAAAAGTCAGGATTTGCAGGGAGCTTACAAAGCATCAAACAGATCTCATTGTTGAAAGGTGTGAGTAAGAGGGTTCAAAAAATTTCCCCAGCAATATACACCAATCGGGCATAACATTATGACTACCTGCCTAATATTGTCTTGATCCTCCTTTTTGCTGTTGTCTCTGGCACAAAGATGTTAACAAGGGGGTACTGTACACCCTTTCATGGAAATAGTATTTCCTAATGGCTGTGGCCTCTTTCAACAGGTTAATGCACTGGGCCACAAATCAGGAATGGTTTGAGGAGCACAACAATGAGCTTGAGGTGTTGACTTGACCTTCAGATTCCCAAGATCTCAATCCAATTGAGCATTTGTGGGAGGGGCTGGACAAACAAATCCATGGAGGCTCCACCTCACAACTTACAGTACTGAAAGGATCTGCTACTAACATCTTGGTGCCAGATACCACAGGACACCTTCAGAGGTCTAGTGGAGTCTATGCCTCGAGGGGTCAGGGCTGTTTTGGCAGCAAAAGGGAGACCAACACAATATTAGGCAGGTGGCTATAATGTTATGCCTGATTGGTGTATATCCCATGGAACACAACCAAAACAGTCATTGAAGTGGAGGAAAAAAATGGGACAACAGTGATGTTACAGAGAGTTAGATGTTCCTCCAAAATTAATGAAAAAACAAAACAAAAACTGATCAAGGAGGCTGCCAGGAGGCCTAAAGCAACACTGAAGGAGCTGCAGAAATTTCTGGCAAGCACTGGTTGTGGACTGTATATGACAGCAATCACCCATGTTCTTCATATACAGCGGAGAAAATGAGTATTGAACTTGTCAACATTTTTCTCATTTAACATATTTCTGATGGAGCCACCGACCTGAGATTTTCACTAGATATCAGTAACAACCAAAGTAATCCATACATACAAAGAAATCAAGGCAACTGTGTTCACAAAACAAGTTATATTTAATAAAGTAGAATGACACAGAGAATAAGTATTGAACACGCTTGGTGAAATTCATTTAATATTTAGTAGAAAAGCCTTTGTTGACAATAACAGCATTCAGATGCCTTCCGTATGGAGAAACTAGGTACAGGCATTGCTCAGGAGTGATTTTAACCCATTCTTCCACAGAAACTGTCTTCAAATCTTGAAGGTTCCATGGGTGTCTTCTATGAACTCTGATCTTCAGTTTGTTCCATAGATTTTCAGTTGGATTGAGGTCAGGTGACTGACTTGGGCCATTCTATCAGCTTTATTTTCCTTCCCTGGAGCTAGTTGAGTTTCCTTGGCTGTGTGTTTGGGATCATTGTCTTGCTGAAATGTCCACCCTTGTTTCATCTTCAGCATCTTGGCAGATGGCAACAGGTTCTTATCAAGGATGTTGCTGTACATTTGTCCATTCATCTTTCCTTCAATTATATGAAGTCTGCCTGTACCATCTGCTGAACCCCCCCCCCCCCCCCCACACCACGATGGGATGTGCAGTGCTATTTCTCCTCCAAACATCCTGTGTGTTGTGGCATCCAAAAAGTTAAATTTTTGTCTCATCTGACCAGACTATATTCTCCCAGTATTTTACTGGCTTGCCCAAATGTTGTGCAGCAAACTTTAAATGAGGTTCAGCATGCTTTTTCTTCAGCAATGGAGTCTCGCAACGTGAGCGGGCATAGATTCCATGTTGGTTGATTGCATTACTTATTGTTTTCTTTGAAACAGCAGTGCCTGCTAATTCCAGGTCTTTCTGGAACTCTCCACAAGTGGTCTCTGACTCTTAGATAACTCTTCTGATAATTCTTTTGACTCCTCTGTCAGAAATCTTGTGAGGAGCTCCTGGTTGTGGCCTATTTAAGGTAAAATGATGTTCTTTCCACTGCCGAATGATGGCTCCAACAGTGCTCATTGGAACATTCAGAAGTTTAGAAATGCACCTGTAACCAGTGCCATCATTATGTTTTCCAACAATAAGGTTGCGAAGGTCCAGAGAGAGCTTTTGCTTCTACCAATCATAAGTTCTTTGTGGTGTGACAAGCTGATATTCACAGACCTTTTTAAAGGCTAGCATCCATCCATCTTCTACTGCTTAATCCTTTTTGGGTTGTGGGGAGGCTGGAGCCTATCCCAGCATCTTTGGGCGAGAGGTAGGGTACACCCTGGATAGATCGCCAGTCCATCGCAGGGCCAACACAGAGAGACTGACAACCATTCATTCTCACATTCATACCTAAGGACAATTTAGAATCCCCGGTTGATGCCAATTAACCTAACCTGCATGTCTTTAGCCTGTGGGAGGAAACCGGAGTACCTGGAGTAAACCCATGCAGGCAAGGCTATATCATCAGTGTATATCAAATCCTGGTACTAAGTTTCAAACAATCGGAACAAAACTGTATGAGGAATTAAAACTGATCTTGTTCTTCTATTAAGACAAAGCAAAGAGATGTCTCATACCTTTGACATGTTTCAACTGTCATCCGCAGTCTTCTTCAGAAAGCATCGTTTGATGTCCGTGACGTGTCACATCAGCTGTTTTATCCCTTCCATAGGTGTGACCGACCTGACAGATTTGACAGATCTGCCAGGTCGGTCACGCCCCCTGCTGTGCGATGGTCTCTGGAGGAGAGAGTCCCAGGTGTGTGAGAGCATGAAGGCTCCATCATCTTGGTTCATGGTGTTGTGGGCTTGCTTCCTGATTTCAATTGCTTCTTTGATCCAGCATTTGTGTTTGTTGTCCTCTGATCCAATTATTTTTGCGTTGTTCCAGTCCATGATATGGTTGTTTATCTTTCAGTGGTCTGATATTGCTAATTTGCGGTTTTCCTCTTCTGCCTTTTCTTTTTGCGTTCTTTTGAGCCGCCCTGCTGTTTCTTTTTCACATTCTTTTTGGTGTTCCCTTTTCTGTGTTGCAAACACCCTCCCCGTTTCTCCTATGTATGTTTTTCCACATCATTTGCATGGTATTTCATAAATTACATTGCATTTTTTGTTTGGTTGTATTTTGTCCTTGGGGTAAACCAAAAGCTGCTGCAGTTTTGTGTGGGGTTATATTGCTGTGTTTATTCCGTGTTTTTTCATGATTCTTTGTATAGGTTCAGTTATTCCTCGGATGTACTGTATGGTAGGGTCACTATGATTTTGTTGTTTTCTGTTTTTGGTGTGCGCTTTTTTCCTTTTTGTTTTTGTTCTTGGTCTTTGTTTTGGACTTGATGTTTTCCTTTGTTTATTGCCCATGTTGAGTATTGTAATCTGTTAGGTCGGTCACGCCTACGGAAAGGATAAAACAGCTGTTGTGACATGTCATGGACATCAAACAATGCTTTCTGAAGAAGACTGCAGATGACAGTTTAAACATGTCAAAGGTATGAGACATCTCTTTGCTTTGTCTTAATAGAACAACAAGATCAATTTTATCATTGTAGTGAATTTTAATCAATAGCAATTTCAAAGGATCAAATATGATACTAGTGGGTCCATCTGGTAATTTTGGTCATGATTCCTTCTCAAATACGCGCAAGTTTCAAGTCACTGCTCTGTCACTCAGTCATGGTCAGGGATTTCTTGCCTTCTCCATGGGCTGTTTCAGCACCGGTAGTGACGCACAGTCGTTGCTTTGTGCAACTGACTGGGCTGCAATATAGCAGTCAACAAAGTTTTAACATCAGAATTTTATGTAATTTTTTTTACAACCATGTACAAGCAAATCTACCTACATATAATTTAATGAAATAAAATTCTAGTATATCAAGATTTATTCAACGTGTTCTGAAGTTACTTGACTGGGAACTTGCCTGTTCGTCAGGTCCCCTTCAGCTGCTGGTCCCCTTAGGTACCTGCTGATCATGCTGTCAATGAAGGCCATTTCCAAGGACGGTTTGTGCAGTATATATTCATGCAGATTTTGTGCTGTTTTCAATTCGGATCTCAGCCCACTGAGCATCTGCTGAACACGTTTACTTGTTCGCGGTAAACAGGTTTCCTTGTCCGCAGTAAAGCCGGAATCGAAGTGTATGTCACTTCTGGCTGGCGATGGCTGCTCCCCATTGATTTTGACCAAGCGGTTTTCATGGGATAAAATCATTCAGTATACTGACTCTAGGGGGTTATTTTTACTGAATAAATGCAGTTTTGGTTTATACGTAAGTAATGCCTAAAGCACGATTAATGTTGTTATAATGACAAGTACTGGTTTCCTTTAAAAAGTCCAAATAAACCTGTTTGAGATATGTAGGAGGAGTTGATTTCACAAAAGTGGGCCAGACGGACGGGTGGACGGACTGCCCCATAACATCATCCCCCTTTGGTCTTCGTGCAAAGGGGATAAAAACAATGTTTGACACAAAAACAACTCCACATTATCAAAAGAACACAAATACATGGTGACGTATGGTGGTGGCAGCATCATGCTTTGGGGTTCCTTTTCATTAGCTGGAACTAGGACCTTAGTCAAGGAGAGGGAATTATGAACAGTTCCAAATACCAGTCAGTTTTCGCCCAAAACCTTCAAGGGCCTCATGTATAAAGGATTGTGCAGCTTTCATACTGAAAGATGGTGTACTCACAAAATCTGAAAAGTATGTACGCACAAAAATTTTCAGATTTATAAAACTGTGCGCACACCCGATTCTCTGCTCCTTTTCTTTATACATCCCACCTCACGTGAAAACCACCGCATATGCACAGTCTCTTTACTCTGCCTCAGTTCTTCCCACTAATTTAGTTTAGTTTATTGGTTTATTTGTCAGGGACCATGTACAGAAAAAAAACACATTAAACACAGGGAAAAGATGCTCTGTACCTGATTATAGCGTTCTCACTAATTTCCATCTGTAGTCCCTGAGGCAGGCATGAAGATAGTAAAAGAAAAACAGCACATATAGTAAGCAATTCAGGTCAGGTTTCAGAAACTGTTGTCCCTGAAACAAGCAGGGAGTCAGTTTGAAAGGTAACAAGATAAGAGAAACAGCACACATAAAAACAATTTAAGAGTACAATTTCAAATCCCATCTAATGGAAAGAGTCAATGCTGGCAGGCTTGATTACTTAAACTCCATTTTTTTTGTCTCCATTCCGTTATAACTTTGTATGAGAAGGCTGATTGTCCAAAAGCAGTTTTACGTAGGGGGGTGCAACAATGACTATGTAAATGGAAAAAAAACCCCTTCTGTCACTCTTCTGTCAAACTATGATCGTCAATCCTGCAGGAAAGCGCAACATAAAAAAATAATAACTTCACGGAGTGTGACGCTGAGGTCTTGATAACGGAGGTGGAGGTCAGAAAAAAGCATTTTTTTTATGCTCTGACCCTCTGGAGTCAACAATAAACCTAAGTTTGTCGAGTGGACCATGTTACAATGGCAGTTAATGCAGCCGGCTCTGACTGAAATAAAATAAAATAAAATAGTCTGCCATTAAAGTTAAAGTCAATAGACAGATCACTACTCAATGACAGTGTTGCTGGGGTGAAGCGCGGGGGGGTGCTGACACGTGGGAAAAAAATGCTGTGAAAGAAAGCCCTTGGCTCAGAATCCAAATTACGCACTACAGCCAGGAAGAACACATGGAGCTATGCTATATAAAGGCCTTTTATTTCCAAATTATAACCTCCAATGTACAGCACATATTGCGCTTGGGATCCTCCTGTTGTCTTCGGGTCAAAATGACTCAAAGACAACGGGTGTTATAACAGTTTCCCCCTGACCCACTTCCCGAGGTCTGAGGAGGCCGAAATGTCACGGGGAATCCATGAAGGGTCCCTGAAAATTTGGGTAAATTGCAGCCTCGAACTCCCCATGGTTCTCTTTTTATTCAACGTTAACCTAGAGGATCTCTCCTTATTTCTTCGGGTCAAAATGACACATTTATAGAAACAGGATCCAGTTAACAGCGGCGCTAACTGGTCCATGAGTGAGGCAGGTCAATTCATTGGGGTTTCACTGTGCTCACTGAGCCGAGTTATGGAGTTAAATCACGTAATAATAATCATGTTTTTCACAGACTAATTCTCTGACAAAGCATTTTCACTGAAGTGGAAACATTATTTTTAACATATTCAGTGAGTTTCAGCTGTTTTGTAGTTTAACAGATCCACCTGATAGGGCCAAACAGAATTTTGCAGACAGCCACAACTTCTCATGGCAGGTAAAAACTTTGCAGCTCGGCCCCGCAGATTCTCACGTCATGTTTGTTTTTATACATCCCACTGTGTGTGTGAAAATCAGCGTATGCCTTGTTTTTGTGCGTGCACAATGTCTATACAGGTACATCTCAAAAAATTACAATATCATGAAAAAATTCAATTTTTTTGTCACTCATTTCAGAAAGTGAAACCCATATATTATATACAGTAGATTCATTACACAGAGAGTGATATATTTCAAGTGCTTATTTATTTTAATTTTGATGATTATGGCTTACGGCCCATGAAAACCCCAAATTCAGTTTCTCAAAAAATTAGAATATTACATAAAATTAATTTTAAAAAATAGTTTTTAAATAGAAATGTTGGCTGACTGAAAAGTATGTCCATGTACACACTCAGTACTTGGTCGGGGCTCCTTTTGGATTAATTACTGTATCAATGTGGCATGGCATGGAGGTGATCAGCCTGTGGCACTACTGAGGTGTTATGAAGGTCTAGGTTGCTTTGATAGTGACCTTCAGCTTGTCTGCATTGTTGGGTCTGGTGTCTCTCATCTTCCTCTTTACAATACTCCATAGATTCTCTATGGGGTTTCGGTCAGGAGAGTTTGCTGGCCAATCAAACACAGTGATGCCATAGTCATTAAACCAGGTTTTGATACTTTTGGCAGTGTGGGCAGATGCCAAGTCCTGCTGGAAAATGAATTCAGCTTCTCCATAAAGTTGTCAGCAGAGGGAAGCATGAAGTGTTCTTAAATTTCCTGGTAGACGACTACGGTGACTTTGGTCTTGATAAAATACAGTGGGCAGACACCAGCAGATGACCTCTGTTCAGATAAAAGTAAATTTTGCATTTCATTTGGAAATCAAAGTCCCAGAGTCTGGAGAAAGAGTGGAGAGGCACAGAATCTAAGTTGCTTGAGGTTTAGTGTGAAGTTTCCACAATCAGTGATGAGTTGAGGAACCATGTCATCTGCTGCTGTTGGTCCACTGTGTTTTATCAAGACCAAAGTCACCGCAGTCGTCTACCAGGAAATTTTAGAGCACTTCATACTTCCCTCTGCTGACGAGCTTTATGGAGAAGCTGATTTCATTTTCCAGCAGGACGTGGTACCGCCCCCCCCCCCCGCCTCCACTGCCAAAAGTATCAAAACCTGCTTTAATGACCATGGCATCACTGTGTTTGACTGGCCAGCAAATTCTCCTGACCTAAACCCTATAGAGAATCTATGGAGTATTGTCAAGAGGAAGATGAGAGACACCAGACCCAACAATGCAGACGAGCTGAAGGTCACTATCAAAGCAACCTGGACCTTCATAACACCTCAGCAGTGCCACAGGCTGATCATCTCCATGCCACGCCACATTCAGGTTCAGGTTCAGGTTACTTTATTTGTACCCGTAGGTAGATTTGTTTTGCAGTCAGGTGACATCTATATTTACAAACCACAGTTACATTCAACATGAACACAAACACAGGCACACATGTAGCTGACTATAAACATGATAAAATTGCTCAAGGCTCCACCAATCAGGACATAGGACAAAGAGATAAGAGAAAAAACAAAGAGATAAGAGAGAAGGGTCATATTAAAAAGTTAAAGACTAGTCAAAGAGGTTAAAAACTCAAAAGTCTAAAACCCAATAAAAGATTTAGAACCCAAATAAAAAAACCTACAAAAATAAGTAAATATAAAATAAAATTAATAAAAGGGTAACTAAATTATGTGCAATATATTGTTACATCTTGTTCAATTCTTTAACAGCAGCAGGAACAAAACTGCTTTTGTAGCGCTGGGTTTTACTTTTTGGGACAGCAAACCTCCGTCTGGAGGGAAGAAGCTGAAAGTGGCAGTGCAAAGGGTGGGAGTCATCATTTAAAATGGAGGTAGCAATCCTCTGTGCCTGTCTGGTGTACAGGGATGTCAGGCTCAGCTGTGACTCACTAAGCAAACGACTGGACCATCTAACTACCTGATCCAAGGATTTCTTCTGTTTCAGTTTTATCTGACCAAACCATGACACTAAAGAAAAGGATAAAACAGATTCAATAAAAGCCCGATAAAACATTGTCATTATGGTTCGGTCAGTTTGGAAGTGTGCAAGTTTCCTTAAACAATGCAAATGTTGCTGACCCTTTTTGCACACCCTTTCACAGTTCTCTTCAAAGTTTAAATTACTATCAATAATCGTCCCAAGATATTTGTAGGATTGTACACATTCAGTGGTCTGGCCTTTTAGTACAGTGACTTTGTGCCTGAGAGTTTTCCTCCTAAAGTCAATAATCATATCTTTAGTTTTTGTCGTATTCAGCTGCAGGTAGGAATCCTCACACCAGTGAACAAAATCATCAACTACTGGGCCGTGGCCACTCTTACCATCCTGGAGGAGACTGACAACTGAATCATCAGCATACTTTATAATGTGTCTGTTGTCATGTCTGCTCCGCACATGTTTGTGTACAGGATGAAGAGTAGTGGTGACAACACACACCCCTGAGGAGAGCCAGTAGGAGACCACTTTCGGTCAGACAATGTACCATTGACTCTTACTCTCTGTGTCCTGTTGGTTAAAAAATCCAGAATCCAACCCACCAGATTATTACTCAAATCAAATTGTTGCAGGAGCCTTTCAACTAAAATTATGAGGTTGGATTGTATTAAAGGTGGAAGAAAAGTCCACAAATAAAAGCCTGGCATGTGTCCCATTAAAATCCAGATGTTTAAAAAGCATGTTAAACAGAGTGACAGTGGCATCCTCCACTCCTCTGTGAGGCCTGTAGGCAAACTGCAAAGGATCCAGTGCATGCTCAGTCTGCTTTAGGACCTCAAATCTGACCAGTTTTTCAAAAATTTTCATTAAAATTGAAGTCAAAGCAACTGGTCTAAAATCATTTACCATTTTAGGACAGCTGGATTTTGGAACGGGGACAACCACAGCATCTTTCCAGATCTTATTCACATGTTGTGTATGTAAGGACTTATTAAAAATGTAGTGAAATACAGGACTCAGCTCATGTGCACAGGACTTTACCAAGCGCCCACATACACTACCGTTCAAAAGTTTGGGGTCACTTAGAAGTTTCCTTATTTTTGAAAGAAAAGCACTTTTTTTCATTGACGATAACTTTAAACTAATCAAAAATACACTCTATACATTGCTAATGTGGTAAATCACTATTCTAGCTGCAAATGTCTGGTTTTTGGTGCAATATCTACATAGGTGTATAGAGGCCTATTTCCAGCAACTATCACTCCAGTGTTCTAATGGTACAATGTGTTTGCTCATTGCGTCAGAAGGCTAATGGATGATTAGAAAACCCTTGTGCAATCATGTTAGGCCTGCAATGCTGTAATTGCTGCAAATGGAGGATTCTTTGACGAAAGCAAAGTTTGAAGGAAACAATTATTATTTCAAATACAAATCATTATTTCTAACCTTGTCAATGTCTTGACTATATTTTCTATTCATTTTACAACTCATGGTGGTAAGTAAGTGCGACTTTTCATGTAAAACACAAAATAATTGTCTGGGTGACCCCAAACTTTTGAACGGTAGTGTATATTATCAGGGCCCTGACTTTTGCTCACTTTTACAGCACAGAACGCCCCTTTAACATCCTGCACCTCAATATTAAAGTGCTGATTGTCTTTGAGTTTCTGTTTCAAACCTTGGGTTTCTGTGCTAAAATCAAAGGAGTCAAAACGGCCATAAAAACAATTAAGAGCATTAGTCAGCTCTGTGTCTGAACTAAAACCATCTAAAAACACACGATTACTGCGCTCTGTGCTCTGAAGGCCTGCAATAGTTTTCATACTGGCCCAGGCTGAACCAAGTTTCTTTGTTGCCATCTTGCTTTCCAACTCTGATTTATAATTCTGTTTTGCTCTTAAAATTTCGGCCTTCCAGCTCTTTTGTGGCAACCTGCAGCTCAGAAACAACCCCCTGTTTAAAGGCAAGTGCTTTCCTCTGTAAGCAGGATTTAACTGATTTTGTAACCCATGGCTTGTTGTTGGGATATATTTTGACACGTCTGCGTAGAACGATCATGTCTCTACAGAAAGCCATGTATGAGCATGTCACGTCCACTAAAGAGTCCAAATCTTCTCCGCAGGCCAGTGTGAACACCTCCCAGTCCGTACAGTTAAAGCATTCCTGGAGGCAGTCCACTGAATCCTCTGTCCACACGTATATGTCTCTGGTCTTCGCCTTGTCTCTTCTGAGAGCAGTTTTATATGTGGGCAGCAAATGTACACAGTTGTGATCTGAGGATCCTAAAGGGGGAAGGGGAATAGATTTATAGGCCCTCTCTATGGATCCATAGCACAGGTCCAATGTTTTTTTTTTCGCTTGGTTGGGCAGGAGACATACTGATAAAAGTTTTTAAGTGTCTTCTTTAAAGAAACATGGTTAAAATCCCCAAGGATAAAATTTGGAGCCTCTGGGGAAATCGACTGCAACTGCTGTACCACATCAAAGACGGTGCTGGAGGCGGAGTCAGCATCTGCCCTCGGGTGAATGTACACAGTTGTTATGAAAAGTTGGGGGAACTCGCAGGGCAGATAAAAGGGGCGTAGTGACACGGACAGAAGCTCCACATTTGGTGTACAGATGCGCTCTCTGACCATGACAGATGTACAGTACTGTTTATTAATGTATAAACATACGCCGCCCCCCTGACATTTCCCCGTTACCTCTTCCTGCCGATCCGAGCGAAGTGGGGCTCTAAAGCCGTCAATACACAGGTCTGCATCCTGGGCATGCGCCATAAGCCACGTCTCCGTGTAAGCCATGACACAGCAGTTCTTGAAATCCTTCTGATATCGTACATTCCCTTGAATTTCATCCACCTTATTTCTCAGGGATTGTACGTTCCCCATAATAATGGAAGGAAGAGGAATGCGGTTAAGCTGACGCCTCCTCAGGTTTAATCTTACACCTCCACGCTTTCCGCGTTTCCTCCTCTTGTCTCTCTTTTCATCGCTGTGTCCATGAAAATCTCTTAAAATAAAGTCCGGCAGTTGCGGCACGGACTCAAACACAGATGCTGCATTATCCATGTTTAAATGCAGTAACATGTCTCTGGAATACTGTATTCTTCCCGGCATGATCGCGATTGCGCTTACCTCCAAGAAAAGAGCCGGTAGGAAAAAAGCAACAATGCAAAAACAAGGAGGAAATCCATACTGATGGAACCAGGGAGCTCTTCGTTATATAGTCCACAAACATTCAAGGACAAAAATGACACAGAGAATTACATTGAAACACATTAAAATGCATAAAAACAAAGACACAGACGTCAAATTTTTTTCACCCACTGCCGGTCGCTGCGTGCGCATGCGCCCCGACCAAGTATTGAGTGTGTACATGGACATACTTTTCAGTCAGCCAACATTTCTATTTAAAAACTATTTTTTAAAATTAATTTTATGTAATATTCAAATTTTTTTGAGAAACTGAATTTGGGGTTTTCATGGGATGTAAACCATAACCATCAAAATTAAAATAAATAAACACTTGAAATATATCACTCTCTGTGTAATGAATCTATATATGGGCTTCACTTTCTGAAATAGATGACAAAAAATAGTGAAGTTTTTCATGATATTCTAATTTTTTGAGATGTACCTGTATATGAGGCCCCAGGTGCCTAGAAAGCTGAAGATGAAAAGAAATTTTACCTTTCAGCATGCCAATGATCCCAAAAATACCTTTAAATCAACAAAGGAATGGCTTCACCAGTGGTGGTTGTCCATCGGATCCGATGATGACGTTTGCATTCTGCAGCTCATCGATGCACGCGAAGGTGGCTCTGCAGTCCTAGCCTGGTTGTGCAGAGTCTTGAACAGTGGGGGCATTGGAAGTCCGTTGTTGTAATCGCTGCTGATGCAGCTCTGTGTCGCTTTTCTCTGGCATCAGTGAGTTTCTGGCGTCGTGCTTCTTCATAGTTGGCAGCAGCTTTGTGGATTAAGGCTCTCCATTCTGGTCTATCCATAGCACGCTCCTCCAGTTCCTTCGGCTTGACGTGACACCACTGGATGTTTGCTTTCACAGCATCTTTGTATCGCAGCTTTGGGTGGCCTCGGTTTCGCTTGCCGAGCTGGAGCTCACCATACATCAGGCGTCTTGGCATCCTAAACTCCTCCATTCGGATGACATGCCCCACCCATCGAAGTTGGGCCTTAATTGACATAATTATCGGCCCAGGAAACAAAGGGTGATTGAGTGCATGTATGTGGTATGTGTATGGACTGTGGGTGAACGAGGAGTGTCGGGAACAGAACAGCACGCCGTGCAGCCAGGCAACCCTATGGGAAGAGCAGAGACAGAGATATGAGTTGGGCTTCACCATACGGGAAAGATATACTGAGGATTGCTTACTTGCAGGTGGGACGGTGGCTGGCGTTGGCAAAGGACCTCTTGCCTGGGAGACAGCGCCCTGCTGCGCACACGACGAGGAGTGGAGATGAGAGGAGAGGAGATGGCGAGGACGGGAGGAATCCGCCGCCAGGGAATCCACCTGTGCACAGGGGAGAGACTGGTAGACAGGTGAGTGGTAATGCAGCTTACGTGCTGACGAGAGGAACTGCAGGATAAGAAGAAACAATCCTGCGGAGAGTTTGAGAGCGTAGATACACAGACGGCTCCAGACCGATGCTCTGGGCCGAGTGGGCTAAATAGCCCGTGACTGACGAGGCGCAGGTGTGCGCACAGCTGAGGTAGAAGACTGGGAGCGGCGAGTTGTGACAGTACTCCCCCCCCCCCCCTAGCAGCGCCTCCTGGCACTGGCTTATCCGGGTACGCCCGGTGGAACTCCGTGATGAGATCTTTATCCAGCACAAAAGAAGAGCGCACCCAGGATCTCCACTCCGGGCCATACCCCTCCCAATCCTTCAGGTACTGTAGCCCATGACCTCAATGCCGGGAGTCCAGGATGGATGCAACCCCCCACGCCGGGTGGCCGTCGATCATCATGGGAGCGGGCGGTGCCCTAGGGGGAGGACAGAGTGGGCCAGAGATCACGGGCTTGATCTTAGACACGTGAAACGTGGGGCAAACACGGAGGTGGGGGGGGAGGGCCAAACGCACAGCCACCGGGTTGATAATCTTGGAGATGGTGAAGGGACCGATGAAGCGTGGTGCCAGCTTCTTCTTCTTGGCCTTAAGATTAATGTCCCGGGATGATAGCCAGACCCATTGGCCCACCTGGTAACTGGGGGCTGGCTTCCTGTGGCGATTAGCCGTGGTGCTGTTGCGCGCCGCCGTGTGTAAAAGCGCCTCGCGTGCCCTGGTCCACAGGCTCCGGCAGCATCTCAGATGCGCCTGGATGGAAGGAACGGCCAACTCACTCTCCTGCTCGGGGAACAAGGGGGGATCGTAGCCCAACGACGCCCGGAAGGGAGACATCCCAATAGCCGATGACAATGTCGCGTTGTGGGCATATTCCACCCAGGCCAGGTAAGAGCTCCAGGAGGATGGGTTGGAGGAGGTGACGCAGTGCAAGGCAGCTTCCAGCTCCTGGTTGGCGCGCTCACACTGCCCGTTAGATTGGGGGTGGTGACCGGAGGAGAGACTCACCGTGGCACCCAGGGCGTTGCAAAAGGACTTCCACACTTGGGACACGAACTGAGGCCCTCGATCGGATACGACGTCCACTGGGATCCCGTGCAGCCTGACCACATGTTGGACAAGGAGGTCGGCCGTCTCCCGTGCCCAAGGGAGACCCCGGAGAGGCACAAAGTGAGCGGCCTTGGAGAATCGGTCCACAATAGTCAGAGCAGTGTCGTAGGAATTAGAAACGGGGAGACCAGTAACGAAGTCCAGAGCGATGTGTAACCAGGGCCTGCCCAGGACCGGCAGGAGCTGGAGCAGACCCGCGGGGGAGAATTCGGGGTCTAGCTAGTAGCACACTGGGGGCAGGCCCGGACGTAATTGGCGACGTCCTTCTGTAGACCGGGCCACCAGAAAGAGCACTGAAGGAGGTCCACCAGTCGGGAGATGCCAGGGTGACAGGCGAGCTTGGACGTGTGGGCCCAGTGAATGACATCCCCCCGAACCGCCAATGGAACGAAGAGCCTCCCAGCCGGGCCGCCACCAGGGTCCGGTTCGGTCTCCTGCGCCCTTCGGATCTTGTCCCTGATGGACCAGGAAACCGCCCCCACAACACAAGAGCTGGGCAGGATGGTGTGGTCCTGCTCCTCCGGGGTCTCAGGGGTAAACTGTCTGGACAGAGCGTCGGGCAACCCATTCTTGGAGCCTGGACGGTAGGTGATCGTAAACCGGAACCGAGCAAAGAACAGAGACCAGCGCACCTGATGGGTATTCAGACGCCTGGCTGACCTCAAATGCTCCAGGTTCTTGTGGTCCATCCAGACCACGAAAGGTTGAGCTGCCCCTTCCAGCCAGTGACGCCACTCCTGCAGCGCGAGCTTAACAGCCAGAAGCTCCCTGTCGCCGACGTCATAATTTCGCTCAGCCGCAGACAGGCGCCGGGAGAAGAAGGCGCAGGGACGCTTAACTCCATCCACCGGTGAGCGCTGGGACAGGACCGCCCCCACCCCCGTATCAGATGCATCCACCTCCACCAAGCACTGCAGTGCGGGGTCAACCTGGGTCAGGACCCGGGAGGAAGAGAACTCCATCTTCAGGGTCTCGAATGCGGCCGCTGCCTCCTCGGTCCACTGGAAGGGCACTTTGGGTGAGGTGAGGCGGGTCAAGGGGGTGACGATGGCGCCGAAGTTGGGCACAAAGCGGCGGTAGAAATTAGCAAAGCCGATGAACTGCTGCACCTGTTTCCTGGAGGAAGGAGTGGGCCACTCGACCACCGCTTTAACCTTGGCGGGGTCGGGGAGGATCTGATTGTGGGAGATGACAAAACCCAGGAAAGAGGTAGTTTTGGCAAAGAACTCACACTTCTCAGCTTTAACATAAAGTCTGTTCTCTAACAGCCGCTGCAGAACCTGCCTCATGTGGACTTGGTGCTCCTCCCGAGACCTGGAGAAGATCAGGATGTCATCTAGGTACACAAAGACGAAGACCCCTAAGAAATCTCGCAGGACATCGTTAATGAGCCGCTGGAAGACGGCGGGAGCGTTGGTGAGCCCAAACGGCATAACCAGGTATTCGAAGTGGCCGCTGGGCGTCCGAAAGGCCGTCTTCCACTCATCGCCCTCCCGGATCCGAACGAGATGGTATGCGCTGCGGAGGTCTAACTTGGTGAACCAGGTGGCCCCCTGGAGGGAGTGGAAGGCAGTATCCATGAGAGGCAGGGTGTATCTATCCTTCACCGTGATGTTGTTCAGGGCTCTGAAATCGATGCACGGACGCAGGGACCCATCCTTCTTTGAGACGAAGAAGAAGCCGGCTCCAAGTGGGGACGAGGAGGGGCGAATAATCCCAGCACTGAGCGACTCCCTGATGTATGTGTCCATGGCCTCACGTTCCGGGGCAGAAAGGCCGTAGAGGCGGCCAGATGGTAACGGCGCCCCCGGGCGGAGATTTATGGCACAGTCATACGGGCGGTGAGGAGGTAGAGACATCGCCTTGGACTTACTGAAAACGAGCCCCAAGTCTTGGAACTCCAGAGGCACCAGGGTGAGGTCCGGAGGAGAGGAGACAGGAGTAGGAGGAGGAGGGGATGGGGCGCAAGCCGCAGACTGAAGGCAGGTGCTCATGCAGAACGAACTCCACGAGAGGACACTTCCAGATTGCCAATCAAGCACAGGATTGTGAAGGCGCAGCCACGGGTAGCCCAGGATGACGGGAGCCGCCGAGGTTGACAAGACGTACAGGCTGAGGTCCTCTCGGTGGTTGCCTGAGACAATTATTGGCACCGGCCTGGTGTGATGTGTCACTACTCCCAGGGGCGAACGAGAGAGAGTGACGAGGTTAAGGGGCGCTGACAATGGCTGACAGGGAATGCCCAAGCGGGTTGTCAGGCTCTTGGAAATTAAGCTTTGTTCTGCTCCCGAGTCCACCAGTGCGTGAGTGAGGTGCCCGGTGGAGTTGTGGCAGAACCTAATGGGCAAGGAACAATTGGTGAGGGGATTTGGCTGGTTGGTGTCCGCGAGGCCCCCTACAGTGACTCGCGGACCCCCCCGTTTGGCTTGATCGAGCATTGCTCCATGGTATGCTGATCGCCTCCGCAATACATGCAGAGGCCCAGCTCCCGGCGGCATTGTCTCTCCGCTAGGGGGAGCCTGGTTCGCCCGATCAACATTGCCTCTGGCTCATCGGCGGACTCCGGTGCGGGTAACGCCAGGGGGCGAGACTGAGAGGCGTGGACGGGAAAACCGCGCGAGCGGCTGTTGGACTTCTGCTCGGCGGCCCGCTCCTGCAGCCTGTTATCTAGACTAATTGTCAGGGAAATTAATTCGGACAGCCACCCCGGAAGGTCCCGGCTGGCCAACTCATCCCACAGACCAGAACTGAGGCTGCGAAGGAAGATGCTGCAGAGAGAAGCCTCCCCCCAGCCAACCTCCTCCACTGCCACCCGGAAGTCGACAGCGTAATCGGCCGCCGACCGGCTACCCTGTTGAAGGCTAAGGAGCCGGTCGGCGAGGATGCTGTCATGACGCGAGTGGTCGAACACCTCGAGAAAGTCCCGCACGAACTGGTCATAGGAGAGGTTCGCGTAGCTGGGCTTCACCATGACAGCGTAAGCCCAAGCTAACGCTCGCCCCTCCAAGAGATTAGCCATGTACCCAATTTGGCTGTGGTCTGAGGGAAAATCCCCGGGAACGCGCAGAAACACCGACTCACATTGTAGGATAAACCCTCGTGCTTCACCGAGCTTCCCAGAAAAGCGAGCGGGAGTGGGGATTGGAGTGAGCCGGGTTGGCGCTCCCGAGCTAGGTTAGCCAGCCGCGGCAATAGCCGGAGCTGATGCGCCATGATGAGCCAGGGGGAACGCCTGCTGGGGGTCAAGATGGTCCAACCGGTGAGTCATTGTGGTCAATTGATTTAAATATCACTTGCTGTTGATGAGCTATCAAATCCACCCGAGCCTCGAGGGTGGAAAGATGGCGTGCGAGCCCGCTGTCTGCTGGGCCACCCTGCTGGAGCCGTACTGACATAATTATCGGCCCAGGAAACACGCACACGGGCTCAGGTAAGATTCAACAGCTTTATTCAACAGCAAAGGGTGATTGAGTGCGTGTATGTGGTATGTGTATGGACTGTGGGTGAACGAGGAGTGTCGGGAACAGAACAGCACGCCGTGCAGCCAGGCAACCCTATGGAAAGAGCAGAGACAGAGATATGAGTTGGGCTTCACCATACGGGAAAGATATACTGAGGATTGCTTACTTGCAGGTGGGACGGTGGCTGGCGTTGGCAAAGGACCTCTTGCCTGGGAGACAGCGCCCTGCTGCGCACACGACGAGGAGTGGAGATGAGAGGAGAGGAGATGGCGAGGACGGGAGGAATCTGCCGCCAGGGAATCCACCTGTGCACAGGGGAGAGACTGGTAGACAGGTGAGTGGTAATGCAGCTTACGTGCTGACGAGAGGAACTGCAGGACGAGAAGAAACGATCCTGCGGAGAGTTTGAGAGCGTAGATACACAGACGGCTCCAGACTGATGCTCTGGGCCGAGTGGGCTAAATAGCCCGTGGCTGATGAGGCGCAGGTGTGCGCGCAGCTGAGAAAGATGACTGGGAGCGGCGAGTTGTGACATTAATAAGCATGGCCTCAATGCTGGTGGAGTTGGCACGCTCCAGGACCTCCAAGTTAGTGATGTGGTCTTGCCAGCTGATTCTGAGTATGGAGCAGAGAGCTCGCATGTGGAAGTACTCCAGCTTTTTGACGTGTCTGCGATACAGCGTCCATGTTTCACAACCGTAGAAGAGGGAGGGGAGTACCACAGCAATGTAAACTTTCAGTTTCGTTGATAACCAGATACTGTGTTGGTTGAGCACTTGAGTGCGGAGTCTGCCCAGTGCCTGGCTAGCCTTGCCGATTCTAGAGGCGATTTCTTTGTCCAGGGAGCCATCACAGGAAATGGTGCTTCCCAGGTACTTGAAATGTTCGACATTGGCAAGTGGTGTGTTGTTGATGACAATGTTGGGTGCAGGTGGATGAGTATTTGGTGCAGGTTGGTAAAGCACCTCCATCTTGCCGAGGCTGACGGTCAGGCCGAAGAGCTTTGAAGCCTCAGAGAAGCGGTCTAACATCATCTGCAGGTCGGATTCTGCGTGGGCCACAAGGGCGCAGTCATCAGCAAAGAGGACTTCTTGGAGGAGGGTTTGCAAGGCTCTTTGACTTGGCAGTGAGACGCCACAGGTCGAAGAGGGAGCCATCCAAACGGTAGTGAATGTAGACCCCCTTCACCAGGTCTCGGATGGCATGGGACAGCATGCAGGTGAAGAACACGCTAAATAGGACTGGAGCTAGGACACAGCCCTGCTTCACACCGTTGCTGATTGCAAAGGCTTCCGACACATTCTCGCTGGCGATGACCTGGCCAGTCATACCGTCGTGGAAAAGCCTGATCATCGATATAAACTTTGGGGGGCATCCGATACGCTCTAAGACTGTCCAGAGGGCCTCTCTATTGACCGTGTCAAAAGCCTTGGTCAGATCTATGAAGACAGAGAATAGGGGCATGTTTTGTTCAATGCACTTCTCTTGGAGTTGTCTCATGGCAAAAATCATATCAACGGTGGGAGCTAAGCATGAACAAAATATAAGGTAGAATAATTAAGCATTTGCACAGGCATCTGACTGACTTGAAGTAAATAGTAAGTTTACAAAATATAGATTGTATTATATATTAAAAAAAACAAAACAAAAACAAAACAAACAAAAAAAAAAAAACTATGATGTACAAAGTTGTTAAAAATTTTGGAGTTAAGTTGGAAAACTACAGAGGAGAGTTAATGTTACGTCATTAAAAGCAGTAGAGTTAGGGTGATTGGGAGGATGAAGAAGGAGTGGCTTAGGCTGTTCCCCGTGGGTGTGGAACAGTCGATGGCTATATCGGGAGACAGAATTTTTCTTTTGATTTTGGGGGGTTTGCCACAAGTGTGGGAAGGGGAAATTTGTTTGTGTGTAGTTTGTAGGATGAATGTTCAACCACTCATGTTTTTGCTTCTCTGTATGAGCATGTTTACACTGCAAGGTAATCCCAAACTCTCTATTGATCATGGACCAAAGTGTTAATCTTAATTTAACTTCATGGAATTGCAGAGGTCTACAAAATTTAAAAAAACTTAAACAAGTTATGAATAAAATAAAGGACATGGGTTCAAGAATTGTGTTTTTACAAGAAACTCATCTGATAGAGGAGGATGTTAAAAGAATTAGGAGTAGATGGCAGGGAAGTGTATTCACCTCTTCATTTTCATCCCGAGCCAGGGGAGTTATGACTCTCATACATAAATCAGTTCCTTTTCAAGTGAAAAATGTAATTGGAGACAAATTTGGAAGATATGTAATCATTCAAGGTTCTTTGCTATTAGAAAATATAAATCTTGTGAACTTATATGGTCCCAATATAGATGATCAGAAGTTCTTTGCTAATTTATTTCTCATCTTATCATCACTTACAGGGCAACATATAATAGCAGGGGATTTTAATTGTACATTGAATCCAGGTGTGGATAGATCAACAGGACTGGATTGTACGCACATTGGATGTAGGATGACTATTAATCATTTTATGAAAGAATTGAGATTGTTAGATATATGGAGAGAAATGAAACCACAAGTTAAAGCCTATTCTTGTTATTCCAGTACCTACAAGACATTCTCACGTATTGATTATTTTTTGATTTCCACAGAATTAAGGTCCAAGATTCAAAACTGCTTTTATGATAACATCGTGATTTCTGATCATGCACCCTGTTGTCTAATATATGTAGATAAAAAATTGACAAAGGAATCAGGTAGATGGCAATTTCAGCATAAATGGCTTCAGGATGAGGAATTTGTCAAGTATATAGAAAAACAGATAGACGAGTTCTTTGACATCAATACTACACAAACATCAGCATGTGTAAAGTGGGAGGCTTTCAAAGCTTTTATTAGGGGACATATTATTAGTTATACAGGATCAAAATCTAAGAAGACTCGAGAGGAGAGAGCTAAATTGGAACATAAAATAAAAAGTCTTCAGGAAAAAGTGTATGCAGGAAGTGACCCAAGGTTGGAGAATGAATTACTGATTTTGAGAGCTGAATACGACAAAAAATCAGCGAATAGAGCTGCCTCGAGTCTTCTAAGATTGAAACAATCTTTTTATGAACAAGGTGAAAAATCAGGAAAATTATTAGCATGGCAGATTAAACAATTGGAAATTAAAACACCAATTACCAGTATTATAAGTAATGGACAGGTAGTTATAGATCCTTTAGAAATTAATAGAGCCTTTAGAGATTACTATGAAAAATTATATGATACCAAAAATGAACCTGATTTAACAAAACTAAATGGGTTTTTGAACGAACTATCTATACCGTGTATTCCAAATGAAAACAGGGAGATATTGGAGTCTAAAATTAGTCAAGAAGAAGTTGGGCTAGCCATTGATAATATGAAATCAGGAAAAAGTGCAGGACCAGATGGTCTTCCAGTTGACCTTGATAAAAAATTTAAGAATAAATTAATAAAACCTTTTTTGGAAATGGTTTTAGAGGCATTTCAAAATAATAATTTACTATCATACATAAATAATGCCTTAATTATACTGTTGCCAAAACCAGGTAAGCCCTCTAATAAATGTGAAAATATGAGACCAATAAGCCTATTAAACGCCGACCTTAAGATAATCTGTAAAATTTTAGCAAGACGAATACAAGAAATTTTACCAAATATTATTAATCGAGATCAGAATGGCTTTATAAAGGGTAGACAAGGCTTCCATAATGTAAGAAGACTATTTAATATTATTTATTTTAATAAAGAAGCACCGGATACAGCTCTCCTATCATTGGACGCCGAAAAGGCCTTTGATAGAGTTGAATGGCCCTTTCTTTTTGAAGTCCTACAAAGGTTTGGACTTGGAAATAATTTCATAAAATGGGTTCAAATAATATACAATAATGCTACAGCAGAAATCCTAACAAATAACAATATTTCAAAACCAATAAAAATCAATAGAGGATGTCGACAAGGCTGTCCACTTTCACCTTTACTGTTTACTATGGCAATTGAACCTTTAGCGATAGCGATACGTTTACATTCACAAATATATGGAATTAAAGTTGGACCAACAGAACATAAAATCTCCCTGTACGCCGATGATATAATTTTGTTTATGTCGAATCTAAAAAAAATCAATTCCAACCTTGTTGAATTTAATAAAGAATTTTGGGGAAATATCAGGATATAAAATAAATAAAACTAAATCTTCAATATTAATGCTAAATGAGACCCAGAGAAATTACCCAGCCCCTGAGGTAAATCAATTCAATGTTGTAAATCAGTTTAAATATTTAGGAATCCAAATTATGCCTAAGCTAGAATCAGTCGCCAGTGTCAACTATGAAGCCTTAATGTCAGATATCAATGAGTTAACTCAGAGATGGATGTCACTACCAATGTCGATGATCGGGAGAATCAATATACTTAAAAGTAATATTTTACCTAAAATACTTTATTTATTTCAATACATTCCCTTATCACCACCTTTAGATCTATTCTCAAGAATAAAAAAAAAGTTAGTGGAATTTATATGGAACAACAGGAGGGCTAGATTACGTTTGTCCTTATTATATTTACCATTTGATCGTGGAGGTCTGAAATGTCCAAATTTTATGTTGTATTATTGGTCGGCACAACTGAGGTCTATGACATATTATTTTTCATCAAATGATCTCCCTCACTGGACTGAAATGGAATCATACAATTTACCTTTACCTCTTCCCATATTCATATACTCAGATTCGGCAAAAAAATTACAAAAACAAGTTAAAAATCCATTTGTAAAGCATATGATCAAAATATGGTGTGAAGCTAAAAACTATTTAAAAGAACCACAGTTATTGTCACAATTTAGTCCAATATGGGGTAATCAATATTTTAAACCAGGGAGAGCGGACGCTGTATTTAAAGTATGGAATTTAAAAGGGATACAAAAGATTCAGGATTTATATTTGCCATGTGCAGACAACATAATGTCTTTTGAAGAGCTGAGGATCAAATTTAATCTCAATAGAACACATTTTTTTAAATATCTTCAACTTAGAAACTTTATTCGATCAAATCAAAATAAAGCTCTCACTCGACCTATTTATTCATCCTTGGAAAAAATGATGATGAAAGATAGTAAAAGAAAGGGTATTATTTCAGAGTTTTATAACTCATTGACACTATCTTCAAGTGAAAATTCACTGAAAAGATTAAACTACTGGAAAGAAGATCTGCAAATTGAAATTTCAGAGGAACAATGGGAATTGGCTTGTACAGAAGCTCAAACCAAATCAATAAATGCACGCCTTAAATTGATACATTTCAAATGGTTAATGCGGATGTATGTTACACCGGAGGAGTTAAATAGATATAACAAAAATATACCAGATACATGCACAAAATGCATGGACAGTAAAGGAACCCTATTTCATTGTTTATGGGAATGTAGATTAATAAGAATGTTTTGGGAGGAGGTGAGGGTAACAATTGAAAAAATAATCTCAAAACAAATCATATTGAATCCTAAACTGTTTTTGTTGGGTCTGTACCCAGAAAAGCATAATTTCAATAAAAGTGAAAGAACATTCATAGACCTCAGTTTGCTTAATGCCAAAAAATGTATTGCACTATTATGGAAAAAGACTCATAGACCAGATGTGACTCAGTGGTTAAGACAGATGTTAACAAACCTTCCATTAGAAAGAATAACATATATACTGAAATCAAAGGAAATTGTGTTTGAGAATATATGGAGACCTTTTATTGATTATGTAAAAAATTTAAACATAACTCTTGAAGAAGAAGGTGAATGATGTGTGTGGACCTTGTAAATTCCAAACTGGTGAACATAATATGTATACTTATGTATTGGATTGTCTAGACTAAACAGAGGAGCATTGTTGAAGACTTGATTTTGTTGGTGGTTGTTGGTGTTTTTAGGGTATTTTTTTTTTTTTTGTAGTACTTTAGTGTTAGTGTTTGATTGTTTGTATCATGTTTGTTAAAAAAAAAAAAAAAGGTTCAATAAAGATATTGTGGAAAAAAAAAAAAATCATATCAACAGTACTTCTGCCAGGCCTGAAGCTGCACTGTGCCTCTGGGAGATTCTGCTCTGATACTGTGATAAGTCTGTAGAAAGCCAGTAGAAAATTAGTTTTAGAATGGTCCAGCTAAAGCCCAGAACTAATCCAACTGAAAATCTGTGGGGTTCCCTGGAGAGGCCTGTGCACAAGAGATGTCCTCCCAGAGGTTTGGAGCACTTTTACGTGGAAGAGTGATCAAATATTGTCAAGTCAGTGTGGCATGCTGCATGATAAGACTCCTACCCAAAGAGACTGTTTGCTGTCATCAAAATCAAAAGGTGCATCAAAAACGTATTAGTTTAAGGGTGTTCACACTTATGCAACCAATTTTATATACTTTTTATTTTTTTTGTAATATTTTCCTTCTAATAGATCTGTTTGTTTTTCAACTAAAATCAAACAAGTTACATTAAAGGTACACTACCCTTCAAAAGTTTGGGGTCACCCAGACAATTATTTTGTGTTTTCCATGAAAAGTCACACTTATTTACCACCATGAGTTGTAAAATCAATAGAAAATATAGTCAAGACATTGACAAGGTTAGAAATAATGATTTGTATTTGAAATAATAATTTTTTCCAGATACTCAACCTGCTCAAAGGAAGGTCAGTTTTATAGCTTCTCTAACCAGCTAAACTGTTTTCAGCTGTGCTAACATGATTGCACAAGGGTTTTCTAATCATCCATTAGCCTTCTGACACCATGAGCAAACACATTGTACCATTAGAACACTGGAGTGATAGTTGCTGGAAATGGGCCTCTATACACCTATGTAGATATTGCACCAAAAACCAGACATTTGCAGCTAGAATAGTCATTTACCACATTAGCAAAGTATATTAGATATTAGAGTGTATTTCTGATTAGTTTAAAGTTATCTTCATTGAAAAAAACAGTGCTTTTCTTTCAAAAATAAGGAAATTTCTAAGTGACCCCAAACTTTTGAACGGTAGTGTAAATTGTGATCTCATTTTTTTATATCACAAAAACCTGGCATTTTAACAGGGGGTTTATATACAGTACACTGTATGCTTACATGATCCGGAAACACTGCTGACTTCTCTGGGCCAAAGTTAATTTCAACTGGACTGAGGCAAAGTGGAAAACTGTTCTGTGGTCAGGCAAATCTTAAATTCTTTTCTGAAATCAAGAACACTGCATGCATTCTCCAGACTAAAGAGCAAATGGACAGTCTGGCTTGTTATCTGCAATCAGTTCAAAAGACTGCCTCTTTAATGATATGGGGTGCGTTATTGCCCTTGGAACTGGCAACTTGCATAGCTGGAAAGGCACTATTAATGGTGAAAGTATGTACAGGTTTGCAGGGGTGTCCAATCATGTGCCATGGAGGGCCAAAACCCTGCAGGCTTTACCTCCAACCAGTGTCTTCAACAGCAGATTCCACTGAATTTCTTCCCACTTATTGCTGATAAGTGAAAACACCTGCTGAAGAGATTGGGTAGAAGAGAAAACCTGTAGGGTCTTGGCCATCATGGCACATGATTGGACACCCCTGTTTTAAAGCAACATACTGTATGCTCTCATCCAGATGATGTCCTTTTTAGGGAATTCTGTGCAAATTTCAGCAAATCAGTGTTAAACAAACTGTCAAGACAGAAATGAGGCAGAGATAAGTGTTTGGAAGGTCTTCAGATATTTAAGCAATATTGCATGAGAGGGAGTATGGTATCAATGAATATAGTAACTGCGGGTGTTAAATATTATGATTTGTTTGCTTAACCAGTTGTTTTGTGCAGCTGAGAAAAAATAGTCCTTTCTAAATGTAACCAGTAACTGTTGCTAAACATCTCAATCAGCATGAAGACATCTATTGTCATTTCATAAACATGTAAACAAATTAAATATTGTCAAGTGCATAAGTCATTGTTTATAAAACATATACCTGTTGAGTCGGTGCTGCAGAAGACCTGAGATCAAAACGTAGCCATTACACCGGTAGTTAGCCGGTGGCTAGTAGTTAGCATGCTAGCAATTTCTTTGGCACACTTTGCTCACTTTTCTTAGCATTTTCAAATGAAACAAAGAGTCCATCACCACAAAAGTATTGTGGTTTTACCATGTTTTCCTTGTTTTTGCTTTTCTCCAGCTTGTCCAGGTCAGCTGATGAAATTTTTGCACACTGGGAGGTTTCCATGGAAATAGCCTGGCTTCTTCCCTTCTCCTTCTCCTCTTCTGATGACCATTCATAATTTAACTCAAATGTTATAGTCAGAAAAATGTCTATTGTTTTGCCGTATTCTATTAGTGTTGCGTTAAAGTGCTGACCAGGAGTCAAAGTCAAAGTGCCTTTATTGTCATTCCACTGTTAAAAAACAATACAACGAAATTAAGATGCTGCTCCCTAAAACAAACTATCACATTCACAATTCATTCATGAATTTAGCATCCTCATAATTACAACAATAAATAATGCCTAGAGCAATAATGCCTTAAAAAAATTAAAATAAAATATATACATAGCAATAAATAAGAGATACCGGGCAGTGAATAAAATAAGACCATCTTGTACACGAGGTTATTACTCACAAAATAGCCTAAAAACAACATCAACAGTCTGTATGTATTATATGATTCCATTCAAAATATATACTGCTGTTGGGAAGAAACTATGATTATATCTGGTAGTCCGGGTTTTATGGCATCTGTACCGCTTCCCCGAGGGGAGCAAGTGATAGAAATCATTACCTGGATGAGTGCAATCCATAGTGATGGCAGTAGCTCTGCTGAGGTACCGAGAAATCTCTTCCAAAGAAGGGAAAGAACAACCAATGATTTTTTTGCGCAGTCTTGATCACTCTCTGTAAAGCTTTGCGGTCTGTGGCCGAGCAGCCAGCATACCAAACCATGATGCCATATGACAAAATGCTCTCAATGGCAGAGCAATAAAATAAAACCAGCAACTGTGCAGTCAAGCCATTCCTCTTAAGGAGCCTCAGAAAGTGTAAACGTTGTTGAGCCTTCTTTATCATAGCTATGGTGTTAACTGACCAGGTGAGGTTGTGAGAAATATGAACACCCAGAAACCTGAAAGCCTCCACCCTTTCCACACACTCCTTGCCTATATATAGAGGAGGAGGCTCGCTACTATGTTTCCTGAAATCAGTGATGAGTTCTTTTGGGTTTTTTTTGTATTCAATAACAAATTATTATTTGAGCACCACACACAACAGAAATCAGCATGGAGGAACTCAAGAAAGCTCTGAAGTCAGCGGCAAATGGAGAAGCACCAGGACTGGATGGTATTTCCTCAGATATCCTGAAAAATGGTGGCGAAAAGTTGTGTGAAGCTCTACTAGACCTTTTCAACAGATGTCTATTCTCTGGTACTGTACCCCAAGACTTTTTAGATGCTTTAATTGTTACCATCTACAAGAGAGAGGGCGACCGTGCAGAGTGTGGAAACCATCGGGGAATATCACTACTGACCGTAGCTGGCAAAGTCTTTGCCAAAATTGTCTTGAATAGACTGAACATCATTTCGGAAGAAGTTCTCCCAGAATGTCAGTGTGGATTTCGGGGTGTCCGTTCCACTGTTGACATGATGTTCACTCTATGGCAGCTCCAAGAGAAGGCAGCAGCGCAGCACCAGCCATTGTATGTTGTCTTTGTTGACTTCACAAAGGCATTTGACACCGTGGACCGTACAACCCTCTGGAAGGTCCTTGAAATTTATAGATGCCCTGACAAGCTTGTTAACATCATCAAGCAGTTCCACTATGGAATGAAGGCACAAGCCTCAGTCGGCGGTGAACCCAGTGATGCCTTTGTGGTCAACCACGGTGTGAAGCAGGGGTGTATGCTGGCACCAACTCTTTTCTCCCTGGACACTATGAATGAAGGGCTCAACAAGGGCGTGTTTCTCCGCACAAGGACAGATGGCAAATTGTTCAACCTTGTCCGGCTTTGTGCCAATACAAAAACACAGGAGATGTGCATCAGAGAACTGCTTTATGCTGATGACTCTGCCCTAATAGCTATACACTCTATGTGCAACACATCAGATTGATTGTCTTTGAATAATTGTCTATGTTTATTGCACTGTCCCTGTCAAATAAACTAATCTACTACTACTACTACTTGTGGCCAGTAATGCAGCTGATATGCAGCAGATTGTGGATCATTTCTCCTTTGCAGCTGATATGTTTGGCCTAAAGATCAACATATCTAAGACTGAGCTGCTCTACCAGTCTCCTCCAATGTCCACTGAACTGCCAGAAATGATTACGGTCCACGATGAACCACTGAAGACAACCAAGTCTTTCACTTACTTGGGCAGTACCGTCACAAACACCAACTCTGTAGATTTGGAGGTGGAAAGAAGGATCCAGTCCGCCACAAAGGCTTATGGTGCGCTATACAAGAGACTTTGGAGTTGTCATGATATCAGTACGAAAACCAAAGTCAAGGTTTATGCAGCTGCAGTTCTTCCTTACCTGCTCTATTCCATCGAGTGCGCCACTCTTTACCGCAGACACATCAGGGCTCTGACAAGACTTCAGCTTCGCCATCTACACTCCATCCTCAACATCAAGTGGCAAGACCGTATCCCAGACGTTGAGGTACTGCGTCGTGCACACACAGTCAGTGTTGAAGCCCTAATAACAGTGTCACAGCTTTGCTGGGCAGGGCATGTTCGTCAGATGTCCAACAGTAGACTGCCAAAAGCTGTGTTCTACTCGGAACTGAGCCAAGGAAAAAGGAGCTATGGAGGACAAAAACTGCATTTCAAAGATGTCCTAAAGCGGCCTATGAAGAGAACTGGCATCCTCTATGATACCTGGGAGGAAGAGGCACTCCGGAAAATCAGTTGGCGAGGACTGTTGAGGAAAGCAATGTCAGCTGTAGAAGAGCAACGCCAGCAAGAATATCAGCGTGCACATGACCGACGACATTCAGCAACTACTTCAAGCATTTTTCGGTGCAACAACTGTCAACGTTTCTGCAGATCCCGAAAGGGGTCTGATTGCCCACACAAGAGCCTGCTTGAGATAGACCTCAACTCAAACACAAGACAAGACAGTCATCTTCGGCAACGAAGGACAGCTATATATATTTGAGCACCATCTTACCAGTCTCTGGACCTCATCGCTGTATACAGATTCATCTCCTTCTGATATGAAGGAGACTTTCTGAAGGAGTCGGCAGTAAATAATGGTTAGTAATTAATGGTTACAAGAACACCTTTGAAGCGAAGTGATCCATATCCAGTGAAAGTTGGAGTCAGAATCAGAATCAGAATCAGAATCAGGTTTATTGCCATTGTTCATGTGATACACAAACTAGGAATTTGTCTCGGTGCCATGCTGCAACATTAAAAACATAATGAGAAAAAGGGATAAACTAAAAAACTAAAGGACTAGAAACGTGCAATAAGTGTAGAAAAATAAGTAATAATAATAATAATACTAGTAATAATGAGTAGTACTAGTCAAGGCAGTTTTAAAAAATTAGCATGTAGCAGATAATGTGAAGTACCACATAGTGCAGTCAATAATGCAACAGAAAAACAGTGATGATTGACATGAGTCTGGTTGAGCTGCTGTACATAGTGCACGGGAGTCAAAAGTCACTTAGTGTTCAGCAGTCTGATGGCAGAGGGGAAAAAGCTGTTCATGTGCCGGGAGGTTTTAGTCCGAATGGACCAAAGCCTTCTACCTGAGGGGAGGGGGGCAAACAGCACGTGACCAGGATGTGAAGGATCGGCTATGAGCCGGCCAGCACGCCTCCGGGTCCTGGAGATGTACAGGTCCTGGAGAGATGGGAGCTTGCAGCCTATCACCTTCTCAGCAGTGCGCACGACGCGCTGCAGCCTTAGTCTGTCCCTGGCAGTGGCTCCTGCGTACCACACAGTTATGGAGGAGGTGAGGATGGACTCGATGATGGCCGTGTAGAACTGCACTAACATCTTGGTGGGTAGCTTGAGCTTCCTCAGCTGCCGCAGAAAGAACATCCTCTGCTGGGCCTTTTTGATGAGGGAGCTGATGGTTGGCTCCCATTTGAGGTCTCGGGTGATGGTGGTGCCCAAGAAGCGGAAGGAATCTGCAAAGGTGATGGGAGAGCCTGTGATGGTGAGGGGGGGGGCAGGGGGGATGAGACTTTCCCGAAGTCCACAATCATCTCCGCTGTCTTCAGAGCATTCAGCTGCAGGTTGTTGTGGCTGCACCAGGACACCAGCTGGGCCACCTCTTCCCTGTAGGCGGACTCGTCACCATTGGAGATGAGCCCGATGAGGGTGGTGTCGTCCGCAAACTTAATCAGCTTAACAGACTGGTGGGAGGAGGTGCAGGAGTTGGTATAAAGGGAGAAGAGTAGGGGGGAAAGTACACAGCCCTGGGGTGATCCAATGCTGATGCTAACAGAGTCTGAGACAGACTTCCCCAGCCGCACATGCTGTCTCCGGTCCGTCAGGAAGTCGGTGATCCACCTGCAGAGGGAGTTAGGCACGTTGAGCAGGGACAGCTTGTCCTGGAGCAGATCGGGGCGGATGGTGTTGAATGCGGAGCTGAAGTCCACAAACAGAATCCTGGCGTAGGTTCCCGGGGAGTCCAGGTGCTGCAGGATGGAGTGGAGGGCCAGGTTGACTGCGTTGTCCACAGACCTGTTAGCACGGTAGGCAAACTGCAGCGGGTCTAGGAGGGGTGTGGTGATTGACTTGAGGTGAGACAGGACCAGGCGCTCAAAGAACTTCATGATTACAGAGGTGAGCGCTACAGGTCTGTAGTCGTTAAGTCCAGTAATCCGTGGCTTCTTGGGGACAGGGATGATGGTGGAGGATTTGAGGCAGGTCGGCACGTGACATTGCTTAAGGGAGGTGTTAAAAATGTCTGTGAAGACAGGAGCCAGCTCTTTCGCACAGTGTCTCAGGGTGGAGGGAGACACACCGTCCGGCCCGGGGGCCTTGCGCGGGTTCAGTCTGGAGAACTGTCTGTGCACGTCCTGCTCACTGATGACAAGGGGAGGGGGGGAGGAAGAGGAGGAGGAGGGGGGGACCGCTCTTGATGAATTAGGGGCTGAGGAGGCAGAGGAGCTGGGTGGAGTGGGTGAGTTGGACACAGCTGACGAGGTGTCAAAACGGGCTTAGTGTTGGGACAGTCTTTGACAAAGGGCTTTGTCATCCTGACCTTTAGAAGCCTGAGGCCGATAGTTGGTGATTTGCCTCAGTCCTCTCCACACAGAAGCCGAGTCATTAGCAGTGAACTGCTGCTGGAGTCTCTCAGAATATACAGATTTAGCTCTCCTCAGCTCTCTGTTAAACCGATATTTGACCTCCCTGTAGCAGTCCCTGTCTCCACTTTTCAACGCTGCTTCCTTCTCCTTCCTGATCCGTCTGAGCTTAGCTGTGAACCAAGGCGTGCAATTATAGTGGGTTTTAGTAACCTGGAATCCCTATTGTCCAATCAAATTGCTTGGTCGAAACTAACTGTTGCATAATCACCTCTAAATCTATGTACTTAATTGAGAGTTACTTGAGAATATAGCTCAGACTGGGGCTGCAAAGTAAGACAGGTGGACTAAGGTCTTGAATTTATAAGAAAAGTCACATTTCTGTATTGTACTGTTTTGAATGACAGAAGAGTTGGAGAATTTCTAGGCAAGAAGTTGATAGACCGGATCAGATGGAGCCAGTGACAATTGCACTGAAGGAAAAACGTGTTAAAAATATTGTACTGATCATTTTCATTCCTACATTAAAAAAAAAATAGTTTATTTAAAGAGAGTGACTGATGACCAATGACTTGAAAATGTTCATTTATTCATAAAGAAGATTTCCCTGATTGCCCTGATGTCCATGTCCATGTCCATAATTGCCCTGATGAATTAGTTATTCCAAATACCAACACTGAAAGTAGGTATTTAAGGAGAATTTCACAAATTCCCTCGTGAACTCCTTGAAGTGTCTTAGAACTCAACTGCAAGTCTCTTAAAAAGTCATAACATTAAACTCCAGAAGTTTAAATTCGACGCTACCGACAAACCCAATAGGCCCAACACGAGGCTGCAAGCCGAGCTGGAAAAGAATGACGAACCACAGAGCGCAGTGCCAACGTTGACCACGGACGAAGGCTTTAAAACTCAGATTTTGGCATCCTTAAGAGAAGACATCACACAAATTATACGGGAAGAATTTAAGAATGCCTTAGCTAACGATTTTGCTTCTCTCAAAGCCGAAGTCCAGGCTGTATGTTCGGAAATAGCCTGCAACGCCACCTCTGTTAGCGCACGATTTGGCACAATTGAAGCTAACATTCAAGACGTGAAAGACGGCTTGTCTACTTGGTCAGATGATATAACTGGGCTTCAGAGCTCGGTGAAAGAGCTCCAAAGTGAAGTGAAGTCACTGCGGAGCAAATGTGAGGATCTGGAGGGGAGAATGAGACGTGGAAATATCCGCATTGTCGGTGTCAATGAGCAAAACCCCTGCAATCCAAACGAGGTGGCTAAAATTATTAAACAAGCCTTATACATGGACCGAGAAGTGAAAGTTGATCGATCTCATCGTACACCAGCACCACGGACCGCGGGAGCAGACAGACCCCGAGTGATAATCGCCAAGATGCACTATGATGGAGGTGCAGCAGATATTTTGAGAAGAGCCAGGGAAAAGGCACCTTTGATGTATAACGGTAACAGGATCAGCATCTTCCCTGACTACACGGCAAGTGTTGCTAAAGCCCGGGCTGCCTTTTCAGATGCACGGAAGGCGCTATGAGGCCGACGTGATGTGCGCTTTGGTTTTTTCTACCCCGCAAGATTCCGGATCACTTTCGGGAATGAGAGTCAGGACTTTCATGATCCAACAAAGGCCATGGACTACATAAAGAACAATATCCTGCCCGAAGCTGATGATCCTTGAGGTACCATGTTTGGATTATATAGCGTGAGTCCGCAGGTTATGATTGCAGTGGGTGCGTAATCTGTTAAAATATGTTTTGGTTTTTTTTTTATGGTGACGAGAATAATACTTTTTTTTTTTCTCCTGTCCTGTATTGTTATAGTGTATTGTGTTGAGTATTTTGAAAATTTTCATTTAATGTTGTTCCTTATCGTAATTTAGTCTGCAGGGGCCTGAGCTCCTTTAGTAAATTTGTTTTGCCGATTTAATTTCTGCTCCTTTTTTTTTTTTTTGCTGTGGACACAGCCTACCATAGTAGGTTGTGTATTTAGCTGCTAATATACAGTGGCTAGGGACTTAATCCCACCCTTTAGTATTTCGCTTGTTCGATATACATTTTGTTTTTGTGTTTCTTGCGTTCTGATCCCTTTGTTCCCCGGGGATCACATATTATTTAAAAGAGCAACAGAGTCACTATTTGTTACTTACTGGAACCATATTCTCTCAGTCATAAAGTCTTTCCACTTCGATGCAACATTCCTATGTGAAGTAATATTCCCTATGTTGTTTCTGCTGTACTCTCGATCATAGGCCCGCCTCTGCCTCAAAACAACTTTTATGATGCCCTATACTGTAACTATCTGCACCACAGTACTTAAGTTATGAGTCCATTGACAATTATAAGTTATAATGTGAAGGGTCTAAATAGCCCCATTAAAAAGAAGAAAATATTATTACAGCTTAAACGTTTGAAGTGTCAAGTAGCACTATTACAAGAAACCCATTTGTCCGATGATGAGCACCTGAAATTAAAGAAATCCTGGGCAGATAAGGTGTATTTCTCATCTCACCGCTCAGGTAAAAGAAGAGGGGTAGCAATATTAATACATAGACAAGTCAATTTTGTTGGTACATTTGTACATGCAGATGGAGTAGGTAGATTTATTCTGGTAAATGGGCTGCTTGATGGCATACCTGTCTCCCTAATTAATGTGTATGCCCCAAATGAGGACCAACCAGGCTTCATCAAATTACTATTTAACAGAATCACGGAGTATGGTGTTGGTCTTTTACTCATGGGGGGAGACTTTAATTGTGTAATGTCACAACAAGATAGACAACCTCCACCTAAAGCATCCATATCCAAGATGGGCAAGATGCTTAAATATTTGACTGCTGAAGCAGGAATGGTTGATGTATGGCGATCAAAATTTCCAAAAGAAAGAAATTTTACATTTTACTCTAACAGTCATGCATCCTATTCAAGGATTGATTATTTTTTCACTTCTAAAGCTGAACTCCACAGAGTTGAAGACATAACCATCATGCCCATTACAATCTCTGATCATGCCCCAGTGGTTCTTCAGTGGGACATGGGATTGACACCAACTTATAAACAATGGAGATTGAACGCCTCTCTTCTTAATGATAAAGATTTCATTACTCTCATTAAAACAGAGCTCAAGAACTACCTTGATATAAATGATACACCTGGCATGTCTCCTCTTGTACTTTGGGACTGTGCAAAAGCCTATTTAAGAGGCTGTATAATTTCTTATGCTACTGCAAAAAGGAGGCAAAAAATGGCTAAACAAACAGAATTGGAGCATAAAATTAGGGAGCTCGAACATAAGCATAAACGAGGGATGGCGTCTAATCTCTTAACTGAACTCAAAGCAGCCCGCTCAGAGCTACAAGAGCTACTATCAGAGAAGATCGAGGGAACTTTACGTTTTGCCAAGCATCAGCATTATGAACATGGAAATAGAGCGAGCAGGCTTCTGGCTTTCAAATTACGTAAACAACAATCTTCTAATATTGTACATAAAATAAAATCTGGACACAAATATATAGTAAAGCCTAAGGAAATAGCTGAAACATTCGGAGAATTTTATAAATCTCTCTACCAAGATACTGATACATGCCCCGATGAGTCCAATATTGCTCAATTCTTACAGGATATTAATATACCTCAGTTATCTGGTGAAATTGCTGCAAATTTGGATGAACCAATCCAAGATTGGGAAATAAAACAATGTATTTTATCTCTCAAAAATAATAAATGTCCTGGTCCAGACGGATTTATCAATGAGTTTTATAAATGTTTCCATGAAGAACTTATTCCACTCCTCTTAAAAGCTTATCACCATTCATTAGAAACAAAAACAATGGCTGTGTCATGGGCAGAAGCTACTATAGTGGTATTGCAGAAGGAAGGTAAAGATCCCACTGATTGCAGCTCTTACAGGCCATTGTCTATGTTAAATGGAGATGTTCGTATCTTGAAGGGTGTATTGGCACGGCAACTAAATGACATAATAACTAACATTATTCATCCAGACCAGACTGGGTTTATTGTCGGGAGACATTATGCAAATAATTTACGTTGTTTGTTTAATATCTTATCATACCAAAAACAAAGCAAAACCAAGACAGTTGTATTATCACTGGATGCCCAAAAGGCTTTTGATAGAGTGTCATGGAAATATCTTTTTCAAACATTAAAAAGATTTAATTTTGGCCCTAAATTTATCGACTGGATTGAAACCATATACTCTTCACCTCAAGCAGCTGTGAGAGTTAATGGGTTTCGATCTACAAGGTTTAACTTGGAGCGTGGTTGCAGACAAGGGTGTCCTCTGTCACCCTTGCTCTTTGCTTTAAGTATAGAGCCAATGGCCCAACTCATTAGAGATGACAATAATATTAAAGGGGTGCTGATTGGCAAAGAAGTACATAAAATATCACTGTACGCGGATGATGTCCTACTGTATCTGACAGAGCCATCCTGTACAATTCCATGTTTAATGAAAATTATATCAACATATGGATATTTCTCAGGATATAAAATTAATGTTGATAAAACTGAGGCAATGGACATTTTGGACAATATTTCACCAGAGTTTAAACAACAAAGTGGCTTTCGTTGGCCTAAAGAAGGTATAAAGTATTTGGGTATCTATGTTCCCCTTTCATTAAACAAGATATTTGATGCAAATTATGGTAGGATAATTAGTACTATAAAAAATGACCTAAACCGTTGGTCATCATTGCCTTTGTCTCTCCTAGGTCGCATAGAAGCCATTCGTATGAATGTTCTGCCTAGGCTTTTATATCTGTTTCAAATGTTACCAATACTAATACCTAAGTCAACATTTGAAGAAATGGACAAAACATTCTCAAAATTTATATGGCAGGGCAAGCGCCCTCGGATAAAATATAAAACACTTCAAAGACTCAAGGAAGAAGGGGGGCTTAACCTGCCAAACTTGAAATATTATTTTTGGGCTTCACAATTAAAACCATTGATTTCATGGATGCAGAATGACATTCATACGAGATGGGTGGACATTGAACAAAACCTGAGCCTCAAACCACTACAAGCTTTGCCTTTTGCTAATATTCCAGTAGTGGGCTTATCAAGGTGGACTAAAACCACACTTGATATCTGGAAGAGGGTTGGAATTGCCTTTAAGTTACCAACTAGTCTATCTGCCTTGTCTAGTATCGGGCATTTAAAATCCTTTATACCAAGCAGATTGGATACGAACTTTCTCAAGTGGGCTGATCATGGGCTTATTTACATACATCAGTTAATCGATAAGGATGGTTTTGTATCGTTTGAATATTTGAGAAGACGCTTCCAACTCCAAAAAAATGATTTTTTCAGATATCTGCAAATACGATCTTTTTTGGTTTCTCATAAAGAGTGGGATAAAGTGCTAGACCCATCACTCATTGAACATTTTTTAATTCAAACTCAAAAACACAAAGAGGATAAAAAAGTGATCTCAAAGTTATACAAAATATTTGGTTTAATGGCTCAAAATAAACCTATTCTGGCAAAACAAAGATGGGAGGCAGAGGCGGGTCAAATTTTCTCTGATCAAATGTGGGAAGAGGTATGTACAGTGGCGCATAAGACCACAAATTCAAATACATGGAGGGAATTTAAATGGAAGATATTTAGTAGATATTTCAGAACACCAAATATTGTGGCCAAGATGACACCAAATGTTCCAAGCCTGTGTTGGAGAAATTGTGGTACAGAAGTGCCTAATCACACACACATTTTGGTCGTGCCCTAAAATACAAACATTTTGGGATGAGGTATACAAGGCAATAAATCATATGTTTCAAGTTACAATACCAAGGGACTTGGCAGTAGCAGTTCTTGGCATCACCCCTCCGGAAGTGCACGGGAGAGCACCAGCATACCTCCTAAACATACTGTTTGTAGCAGCCTTGAAATGTGTCACTGCCTCTTGGATGAAAACAGACCCACCCTCCTTCAGTGCATGGATTCAAAAAGTATAAGAACTTTATCACATGGAGAAGATTACTTACGCACTGAGACTCCAATTACCTACTTTTAAATCAAGATGGCATCCAGTAGAAGTCTCTTTATTGTAGTTGCTCAAGGTGGCTATTAAGCGCTTGGTTTTATTTTTTTTGACAGATGCTGTTTCTCTTATATTGATGTGGAATTTGTGTATTAAATAATCTTGACTACATATGGTAATTATATCTGTAATGACTCTGTTGTTAAAAATTTTAATAAAATATAAGTTCTAAAAAAAAAAAAGTCATAGCATTCATAATGATGGGATATTTTCATGTTTTATTTTAAAGTGACACTCTGGCAAAAATCAAGTTTTTTCTGTTGTGAACAAGTCTGTAACATGTTTCTTGTGATTTACAAGACATATCAAGAGCAAAATCATTCCAAACTCCCAAGTATATGTTTTTTTTGCTGTGAATGTCTGCTTAAGCTCCACCCCCCCACCACCCCCCCCACACACACACCAAAAAAAAAAAAAAAGGCAGATTTGAACACACCTTTGTAACTACCAGCGCCGTATGAGAGTTGCGTCACTCTGGTAGACTTCTGTAGAAACTGTGAAAGGCGGAAGTCACGTGGGTCATGAAGTGGCGAATAGTTCCAAACAATGGAACTTTCTCTATAGATCACCATTCATTTCACGGAGTGTCTGCTTAATAATCCCAGGTAAGTTAATGAATGGCTGCTGTTTTGGTCATTTTACCACTTAAGTTAACATGTAGATTCTGTAGTCTGTGATTTTGTTTTATTTTCCCAGCTTTTTTCTTGTTTATGTGCAGTAAAAGCTTATAAACTTTCAATTGTTATTAGCCTGTGCTAGCGCAACTAGGTAGCCAAGTAAGTCCTTATTTCAAAAATCTGTTGTACAGTTATTGGGTGAAGGCACAGTTTCTGAGAGACATTAGAGATGTGTAGTAGCATTATATGATGGGACATGACATGAAAACCTGTGACACAGCAGGTCTGACTTATTATCTTGTTCATAGTATTGTCGTAGCATTAGCAGCATAACTGCAGGACTATGGTGGTGGATTTAAAAGACGGCTTACAAAAATGAAATTGTTCTACTTTTTTATAGAGGAAAACGTGAAAGCATGAGAGACTGATATGTTTACCAGCAAACCTGCATTCTACAAGAAGGAAACTGGGAACGAGGTAGAAAATTACCAAATACAGTTCTTTACATCCTCCAAAGTCCTCGTCATCAGTGTCAACCCTGATAATGGCAATGCTATTTTTAAAGGGCCTATATCATGCTATTTTAAGCCTTTCAGAGTAAACTATATGCATGTATGTGATAGTATATTATCTTTGGTACACTGGAGAATGAATTTCTTATGAAATATGAGTTATTTTCGCGAGCTACTTTTCCAACCTGGAAGTAAGATGCCTCGATCTCTGAGGCTCCGCCTCTCCTTCTTGTGGCTGCCGCCCATTTCATGACGTAGCCCCTGAGCCGGCTGCTGCAGCGTGTCGCTGGGGTTCCGCCCACGAAAACTTAGAAGACATTGTCTTACGTAAAAAAGCAAACAGTTGTTGTCACTGAGCAGATTAGGTGCGAGAGGAACTACTTCTTCACAGCATCAATGCTAAAGTAAAAGAGTTTTGCCAATCACCGCTCCGTTAGCTGCGCGGAGAAAGTGGGTGTGTGCGTTAGCCTGAGGGCGGTGCTGGCAGCACAGGCACTTCCTGGAGTGGGCGGCTCACCCACGTTCATACGTATGAACGTGGGGACCCAGTCATTATCAGGGACAGGGCAGCAGCTCAGAGAGCAGGGTTGAGGAGGAATACTCAGAGATGCGTGAATGGAGCAAAATACCACTTTGGGGTGTTTTTGGTGAGGAATTAACATTATAACATCCTTAAAAGCTCAAAAAAGTCGATTTTGCATGATATAGGGCCTTTAACATCCATAAATTAGCACTATTAATATTTTATCATTCTGCTGAAATATTCTGTACTTATTTGAACAAACTGTTGTGAGAAACACAATAAGAAAGGTCCTCGGGATGTAGACTGGTTTAATTATTTAATGTAGCTGTAAAGAAGAAAGTGGAAACAATTCAGATCTACTCAACTTAATGGAATGGAAGTAATGTTAATGATATGTGTTTATTTTAACAGAAAATCAAGAATTGACTGCTAAAACCAATCAAAAAATATTCTGGAAACAACTGGCATATTTATAAATTCAATGTATTCTCTTGTATCAAATAGCTCACTTGAAATTATATTTTTGAACTAACTGAACTATTAACAGAGGAAGAATATCTGCTTTCTTTCTTTTCTAACTTCTTCTATTGTAATACAGCAAACAGTTAATTTTGACTGTTTACTTTTTTATGTATATATAATTTGAATTGTACGAGATGCAACATGTAGATATTTTTTCCTCATGTGAACACATTTAAGAGAAAAATCTACTAAAGTTTTCCAAATAGTTCTCTAATGTATGCATAAAATCTAAACGTGCACATGAAAAAGTTGCACATTTAATATAAAAATTATTTATAAGAAAAATGTAATGAGTTATTTTAAAACATTTTTTATTTTTTTTTATTTCAATATAAAAACTGTCTCATGTGCAAGAAGAAAGTCAGATTTATGAGACTGGAAAAACACAACTGTTATAAAAATTCTTCTTAACTTTCAGTCATAAATCAGGCAGGATCAGAGTTTCCGCAAATTTAATTACACTGGCAATGAAGAACAATACAAAAACTGTCTCAGAGCCTATTTCAGAATCAGAATCAGAATCAGAATCAGAATCAGATTTATTGCCATTGTTCATGTGATACACAAACTAGGAATTTGTCTCGGTGCCATGCTGCAACATTAAAAACATAATGAGAAAAAGGGATAAAATAAAAAACTAAAGGACTAGAAACGTGCAATAAGTGTAGAAAAATAAGTAATAATAAGTAATAATAATAATAATACTAGTAATAATGAGTAGTACTAGTCAAGGCAGTTTAAAAAATTAGCATGTAGCAGATAATGTGAAGTACCACATAGTGCAGTCAATAATGCAACAGAAAAACAGTGGTGATTGATGAGTCTGGTTGAGCTGCTGTACATAGTGCACGAGAGTCAAAAGTCACTTAGTGTTCAGCAGTCTGATGGCAGAGGGGAAGAAGCTGTTCATGTGCCGGGAGGTTTTAGTCCGAATGGACCGAAGCCTTCTACCTGAGGGGAGGGGGGCAAACAGCACGTGACCAGGATGTGAAGGATCGGCTATGATCCGGCCAGCACGCCTCCGAGTCCTGGAGATGTACAGGTCCTGGAGAGATGGGAGCTTGCAGCCTATCACCTTCTCAGCAGTGCGCACGACGCGCTGCAGCCTTAGTCTGTCCCTGGCAGTGGCTCCTGCGTACCACACAGTTATGGAGGAGGTGAGGCTGGACTCGATGATGGCCGTGTAGAACTGCACTAACATCTTGGTGGGTAGCTTGAGCTTCCTCAGCTGCCGCAGAAAGAACATCCTCTGCTGGGCCTTTTTGATGAGGGAGCTGATGGTTGGCTCCCATTTGAGGTCACGGGTGATGGTGGTGCCCAAGAAGCGGAAGGAATCTGCAAAGGTGATGGGAGAGCCTGTGATGGTGAGGGGGGGCAGGGGGGATGTGACTTTCCTGAAGTCCACAATCATCTCTGCTGTCTTCAGAGCATTCAGCTGCAGGTTGTTGTGGCTGCACCAGGACACCAGCTGGGCCACCTCTTCCCTGTAGGCGGACTCGTCGCCGTTGGAGATGAGCCCGATGAGGGTGGTGTCGTCCGCAAACTTAATCAGCTTAACAGACTGGTGGGAGGAGGTGCAGGAGTTGGTATAAAGGGAGAAGAGTAGGGGGGAAAGTACACAGCCCTGGGGTGATCCAATGCTGATGCTAACAGAGTCTGAGACAGACTTCCCCAGCCGCACATGCTGTCTCCGGTCCGTCAGGAAGTCGGTGATCCACCTGCAGAGGGAGTCAGGCACGTTGAGCAGGGACAGCTTGTCCTGGAGCAGATCGGGGCGGATGGTGTTGAATGCGGAGCTGAAGTCCACAAACAGAATCCTGGCGTAGGTTCCCGGGGAGTCCAGGTGCTGCAGGATGGAGTGGAGGGCCAGGTTGACTGCGTCGTCCACAGACCTGTTAGCACGGTAGGCAAACTGCAGCGGGTCTAGGAGGGGTGTGGTGATGGACTTGAGGTGAGACAGGACCAGGCGCTCAAAGGACTTCATGACTACAGAGGTGAGCGCTACAGGTCTGTAGTCGTTAAGTCCAGTAATCCGTGGCTTCTTGGGGACAGGGATGATGGTGGAGGATTTGAGGCAGGTCGGCACGTGACATTGCTTAAGGGAGGTGTTAAAAATGTCTGTGAAGACAGGAGCCAGCTCTTTCGCACAGTGTCTCAGGGTGGAGGGAGACACACCGTCCGGCCCGGGGGCCTTGCGCGGGTTCAGTCTGGAGAACTGTCTGTGCACGTCCTGCTCACTGATGACAAGGGGAGGGGGGGAGGAGGAGGAGGAGGAGGGGGGGGACCGCTTTTGATGAATTAGGGGCTGAGGAGGCAGTGGAGCTGGGTGGAGTGGGTGAGTTGGACACAGCTGACGAGGTGTCAAAACGGGCATAGTGTTGGGACAGTCTTTGACAAAGGGCTTTGTCATCCTGACCCTTAGAAGCCTGAGGCCGATAGTTGGTGATTTGCCTCAGTCCTCTCCACACAGAAGCCGAGTCATTAGCAGTGAACTGCTGCTGGAGTCTCTCAGAGTACACAGATTTAGCTCTCCTCAGCTCTCTGTTAAACCGATATTTGACCTCCCTGTAGCAGTCCCTGTCTCCACTTTTCAACGCTGCTTCCTTCTCCTTCCTGATCCGTCTGAGCTTAGCTGTGAACCAAGGCTTGTCATTAGAATATCTCACCCTGGTGCGCGATGGGAGAATGCTCTCCTCACAGAAGTTGATATATGAGTTCACAGTGTATGTGTACTCATTAAGATCATGTGTGGCTCTTTTAAACATGCCCCAGTCAGTTATTTCCATGCATGTGTTCAGTTTCTCTCCAGCTTCACTGGTCAGTTTCTTTGTGGTGGTCACAACAGGTTTAGTGATTTTCAGTCTTTGTTTGTATGTGGGGATGAGGTGAACCATCACGTGATCAGATAGACCCAGCGCAGCGCGGGGAACAGCGCGATATGCGTCCTTTACTGAAGTATAACAATGATCCAGCGTGTTATTTCCTCTGGTTGGACATTTAATACACTGTTTGTAGCGGGGGAGCTCGTGACTCAGATTGCTCTGGTTAAAATCGCCCACCACGATAACCAGGGAGTCTGGAAAGTTCCGCTCCGTAAGTTGGATGTGATCTGCGAGCATGCACTGAGCTTCGCGCGTGTCCGCGTCAGGAGGGGCGTACACAGCGACGAGAATGAATGAGGCAAACTCGCGCGGGGAATAGAATGGCTTGCAGTTAATGAAAAGAAATTCCAGGGCGGGAGAACAGTGTTTGGAAATCACCGTTACATCAGAGCACCAGCTGTTGTTAATATAGAAGCACACTCCTCCGATAGACTTACCGGACAGCTCTGTGACGCGGTCAGCACGAATCAGCTGGAAGCCCTCGAGGCTGATCGCGCTATCTGGAATGTTCTCATTAAGCCAGGTCTCAGAGAAGCAGATGACAGACGAGGAAGCGAGGTCCTTGAAACGCATCAGCAGTCTTAATTCTTCTACCTTGTTCAGGAGAGAATTGGCATTGGATAGAAATATGCCAGGCAAGGCTGTTCGCGAGCCTCTTTTTCGTAGCCGAGCGAGAATCCCCCCTCTTTTTCCTCTTTTCCGCCGTCTTGCTCTTTTGGCCAAACAATGGATCAGATCGGCGGCTGGAGCCAAAAAAACTGGAAGAAGGTCCGTGGGGGTGAGAGTCCTGATATTTAGTAGTTCTTCACGGGTGTATGAACCGGCAGATGCACAATCAGTGAACAAAAACAGACAAATTATAAAAATTAAAGGGCAGCGATACACCATGGCGACCGCTGTGGGCGCCATCTTGTTGGAAAAAAAAATTTGCGCATCATTCTCACTCAAACACACATTGCTCAGTCCTTTAAGACCTTCGTTAGGGGAAAATGTCCATGATGATTGGTTCAGTACATCTGGTCAAAAATTGGTGTACAGATTATCTCTTTCTCAGGAACCATGACGCTCACTCAGCCCCAGTCACACAGGAACAGTATAAAATGAACTAAAACAAAAATGATAGCAAAATACCGCGACATCCTTGACACTTTCACACAGACTCTGAGACAAAGCAAATCACAAATATGAGACAAATATGAAACTTTTCTATCATTCTCCCCCCTTTGATGCCATGCAAGGATCAAAAAAGAATGATTTATGGCATCTAAAACCCCATCTGGCAGCTATGCTAAGCTCCAATGCATTTGCGTACAACAGCTCCTAGCTAGCTAGTGACGGGGAAAGTCCGCCATCGGCCCTGCTTCCCCAGGCACCGGTTAACATTTTAGTCCTTTAGGAGGAGAAATGGAACAATAGACACATTAATTAATGATGAAAGTAATCAATGGTAAAAACAGTGAAATCAGAATGATGATAAAATAATAAGGTAATAATAAGCTATAATAAGGATATACGTGTCATAACTATGTGTTATTGCAGCTTATTTAAAAACAAACAAAGGATAAAAACAAAACAACAATAATAATAAAATGTAATAATAAAATGTAAAAACGAATAAGAGTAACATGAAAACAAAATAAAAGTAAAAATAATGTTTCAAACTTCATAAATGTATTCACAAGTAGTACATTTCAACTTCACATCATGCTCATGCAACTCCTTTCGGTTTTCTGCATGTCAGTCATACTTTAACTCTATACTTGGGTCATGGAAAGTCACCTTGAGCTCACACTGTTTGTTCATCATCCCCACCATCCTCGGCAACTGCTCCATGGTACATTACTAAGTTAACATGCACAAGTCTCATCATCATACTACGGATACAGGAAAGGACACAAGAAAAGGCTAAAAATAATACCACAAAAATCATTAACAAGCTCATGATGAGACTTCTCCATGAAGAGAGTAATCAACTTAACCAGGTATGTTCATCAGTAACATTGTCCTTGGCCATTGCAGCCTGCAAGGCAGTCAGGTTCTGTATGGCTAGGCAATCACGTGACCATCCGCATTATTTTCAGGGATAAAGTACAACAATAATCACCTACAACTGTATGCATGCCCTCTCGGGTGGCAGTTATTTGATCAAGAACCATTCTATTTTAGGTCAACATGAGTCTAATAGCCATTAATTCCTCATTTATACCAGAAAAGCAGATAAAGAAAAATTCACAAATGACTGTAATCGATAATTAGTTGTTTCAGTCCACAAGGTGTTCTTAGCCATTCCCACTCAAGGAAACAGGGAATGAAGTACCTCCTGCCCTGTAGTTTCTAACATGAATACTTTCGGCACATCTGTGCCCCAGATGGGATCATGTGGTGCAAAGGAGACATCTCTCTTCACCCTGCCCACCTGTCCTGCCGACAGTATGATGGTATGGTCAGTCACAACTACAGGGGCACACACCCCTCCCCAATTCATGGGCAGGTGTGAGTAGGCACGATGGCCACACAGCTACCAACCCCCTGTCACCATATGCGCACCATACTTGTGAGAATCACAAATTGCAGCACTACAGAGCTCCTGCAGGGTGACATTGCCTTCCAGACTTCTAGACTGACAAAAAGGATCTTCAAGACAGCTTTTGCCCACTACGCCAGTCCGGCAGGTAGCAGTACAGGGGTGAGACCCACTATGCACCGTTGCACACCTAGAAAGCAATAAACTGCCCAAAGAGACATTTCCACACCCTTTTAGACAAAAGGAAAAATTTCCCGGTGAGGTTAACCTTGCCTTCACGGAGTAAGGGGTGTCATCGTGTCTCCGGTCAGTGGAGTCATAGGCAATGTGACAGGTGTGACTCAGATTAATGCTTGCTGTACTATTTCTATACATAGCCTCTTGCAAGAAACAAACAGCTTCTGATAGTTCCATTGGTTTAGCAGTAACAGAGATTTGACCAGCTGAGAGTGGGAGCAAAGAACACGCATAACAATTTGAACTATTAGCTGTTTTGGCTGTGTAATTAGCATACTTCCACCACACATTACCAGCATAAATGTGATCCTCATATCCTGAACCTTCTAGCCATTCATGGTGTGTGTGAGTAATGTATCTAGCCCTGCAATAAATAGGTAATGGTGTCCCTAAAAATAACCAAAACAAAAGTGTCACCACAAGGATGATGATGATGAAAAAACAGGTGTACCATTCACATCCTTCTGCTGCCAACCTTCTCTCTCTGGCATTTTGTCTCTCCATGATAAACAACAGTTGTTTCTCTACACAGCATTGCTGGGGTAAACCGTCAGCCGACAATCATATTGAGAAACAGTTAAACAGTTACTTGTAGGGGAATTTTTTTGTGTGATATAGTTTGCAATGGGGATTAAACAGTCTCTTGCTGAGGGCTTTGAGTGGGGTAAAGTTTGCAATGTGTCAAATGCAACCAAGAGTCACGTCCTTTGATTTTCATGGCTGTTGGTATTGCCAGGATGACTTTGTGTGGTCCTTGCCAGGGAGCATCGGCCCAGTTTTTCTTTTTGATGACTTTGATAAGGACCAGATCCCCCGGTTTGGCAAAGATGGGTGCTTCACTGTGGTCCCTCCTGGGAAGAGCAACATGAACAATCTCTCTGTCAGTCAACATTCTTCACATGTAATCCGCTAAGCACACTTCTGTCATGGCGGCCTCTGGGCCGTCATTGGCATCATTATCTCCAGCTGCGCACAGATCCACAGGTGTTAATCAGCAGCTGTTAAAAGCCAGCGTTGCTGACAGCTCAGGACGGAGTCGTCTGTCCTCCTCGTCAGAGAAAGAACCAGAACTCCGCTCTCTGGCCTCGTCAAGGTATTCTCTTGTCTCGTCAGAAACTGTCTCGTCAAGAACTGTCTTGTCTAACACTGACTCGTCAAAGTCTGCCTCGTCAAGAACTGTCTTGTCTAACACTGACTCGTCAGAGTCCGTCTCGTCAAGAACTGTCTTGTCAAAAACTGTCTCGTCAGAGTCTGTCTCGTCAGAAGCTGCCTCGTCAGGATCTGTCTCGTCAGGAACCTCCCTGGCCTCGTCAAGGACCTCTCCTGCCTCACCTAGGACTTCTGTTCAAAGTCAAGCACGTAAGAGAGCTGTTTGTTACTCTACACCCAACCTCTACCCCTGTGCACAGGTGGACCCCCTTGGCGGCGGACCTGCGTCCCCAGCTGACGGGGTAACGCCAACACGCACACGTAGCGGTTCGCTACCACCACGACTACCGGTACGTCTTGCTCCACAAATTCCTGAATTGTTACTGTATCAGTTACAGGAGTACTGGCCACTGTTACCGGTGGAGTTTGTGTCATCGTCATCTGTCGTGTCATCGTCACCACGTTCTGTGGAATCACTCACCTCGTCATCATCTGGATTGTCATGGTCACCACGCTCAGTGGAGTCACTCGTCTTGTCATCAGCTGGATTATCATCGTCACCACATTCTGTGGAATCACTGGTCTTGTCATCAGCTGGTTTGTCATCGTCCCGGTCTGTGGTGTCACAGCCGGAGTCTCTGGAAGACCTGTCCTCGCCACAGTCACAGGTGGAAGCCTCAGCACGTTCACGGACGCCTTCACCTCCACGTTGCACGGCCGCTGGTTCTCAGCAGGACGTAACCTGTGCTTCTCCCAAGTAAGCCTCACTAGTGATAGCCTGTCATTAGTGTGGGACAAAAGTAATTGTCTGTGCTTATATGTTCCAGGGTTGCCGGGTCTCCGTCCAGAGTGCTCAGCTCCAGTGACCAGGATACTATCCACGCTCTCACATTTGCACTACACACCCTTTCACTATAATAAAGATTATTGTTCACTAATTTACCCGTGTCAGTGTCTGTCTCCTGGGTCCCGAAACATGTCAGTACGACTCCGTCACGTTGACCCAGCGGACAGCTCACTGTCGCGCTTAATTAACACTCTTAGCGCCCGGGTAGATTTGCTAGCCCACCAGCAGACAGTAATCTTGAATCAATTGACTCAAATTAATGGTCGGCTGGACCGTTTGGAGGGACACCAAACGTTTCCCCCGACCGCAAGTACTTCAACCCCTGCAGGCTTGGTGTCAGGACTAGCTAACACCTCCTCGTCCTCTCGCCTCACTCCTATTCCAACACCTGCCCGGTTCAGCGGAAAACTCGGGGAAGCTCGAGGATTCATTTTACAGTGTGAATCAGTTTTTCTGCGTGTGCCTGGGGATTTTTCCCTTGACTCTAGCCGGATAGGCTATGTCATAAATTTGCTGGCTGGGGGTTTGCTGGGGTTTGCTAATTTGCCTTGGATTGGGCTTATTCGATCATGGCTAGACCTAGCTATTCTTTGCTTACCTACCAGGAGTTTGTGACTGAGTTTCTGTCTGTATTTGATCACACGGATAGGGAAGAGGTGTTGACAGAACATTTTTTAAGCCTACAGCAGGGAAAGAGATCAGCTGCAGATTACGCCATTGACTTCCGGGTCTTAGCCGCAGAGATTGGGTGGGGGGAGCCATCTCTTTGTGGTATTTTTCTACGCAGCCTTAACGACGAGCTAAAGGATGAGTTAGCGGCACGGGATAAACCTGATAACTTGCACGATTTAATTGCTTTAGCAGTTAGTATTGATAGTAGGTTAAAGGAACGGGCGGCTGGTCGGCGAGTTACTTCCCGTCCGGTTAAACCCCGCCCTCGTGTCACTGACTCTCTTCCTCTCGCTTTACCCGCGTCAGAGAAGGCCCTGGATCAGGAAGCCATGATTGTTGGTCATTCTAAGGTGTCTGCAGCTGAGAAACAACGCCGTAGGGATCAAGGCCTGTGTTTTTATTGTGGGAAGGAGTCACATGAGGTTTCTGAATGTCCTAGTAAGTTAAAAGGGAAGGCCCGTGGATCGCAGTAGGGGGATTCACGGGCAAGAATACAGAGGAACCCCTTACTTGTTGTCATTGATCCCTCAGACTCATTCATACTCACACAGAACACTCCACACTAGCGTTAGTCGATTCTGGAGCTGAGCAAAATTTCATTTCTAGAGACCTGGCAACCCGGATGGGCCTTAGTTGTCAGACTTTAGAACCCCCTGTCAGATTGATTACCCTGTCCAAGGCGTCGTTGACTACCATTAACCTTCAGACAGCGCCTGTGTCCGTTATTGTTTCAGGAAATCACAGGGAGGAGATTCAGTTCCTAGTGCTCCCCGTTTCCTCTTCGCCCGTTATTCTGGGATATCCCTGGCTGCGCCTACATAACCCCACTATTGATTGGCAAACTGGGAGAATAACGGCATGGAGTACGTTCTGCCTTAGTGCCTGTCTCCAATCAGCGGCGTGTGCCCCATCCGTGAAAGTGCCTCTGCCCGATTCATCTCCACCGGATTTATCTAAGGTACCTGAGGTTTATCACGATTTGGGGCAAGTGTTCAGCAAATCTCGGGCGTTGTCTTTACCCCCCCCCATCGTCCGTATGACTGCGCCATTAATCTGAAGGCTGGGGCCCCACTACCTGCTAGCCGCCTTTACAGCCTGTCAGCCCCGGCGCGCGAGGCCATGGATACATACATTAAGGAATCCTTGGCCTCTGGTATCATCCGCCCGTCATCTTCGGCCGTGGGGGCCGGTTTTTTCTTTGTTGGTAAGAAGGACGGTTCACTACGCCCCTGTATTGACTTCCGGGGGCTGAATGAAATAACGGTCAAGGATAAATATACACTGCCCTTGATGAACACTGCGTTTGACTCCCTCCAGGGGGCATCATGGTTTACTAAACTGGACCTCAGGAATGCCTACCATCTAGTGCGCATTAGAGAAGGAGATGAGTGGAAGACGGCTTTTCGGACCCCCAGCGGTCATTTTGAGTACCTGGTAATGCCGTTTGGGTTGACTAACGCCCCAGCCGTTTTCCAGCGTTTGATTAACGATGTACTAAGGGATTTTTTGAACTCATTTGTTTTCGTTTATCTTGATGATATCCTCATCTTCTCCCGCTCACTAGAGGAACATCGAGTGCATGTCCGTAGGGTATTACAGCGCCTCCTGGAGAACCAGTTGTTCGTCAAGGCCGAAAAGTGTGAGTTTCACACTGATCAGACCTCCTTCTTAGGATTTATTATTGCTCGTAACCAGGTGATTCCTGACCCTGCCAAGGTCAAGGCAGTGGTGGAATGGCCTGCACCCACCTCCAGAAAGCAGCTTCTAGGGTTCCTGGGGTTTGCTAATTTTTATAGGAGGTTCGTGCCTAACTTTGGTAATATTGCTCGTCCTTTGACTGCTCTCACCTCCCCTAAGATTTCATTCTGCTGGAGTAAGGAAGCAGCCGATGCTTTTGAGAAGCTCAAGAGGGAGTTCGCCTCGGCCTGAGTCCTTACCCAGGTGGACCCGAAGCTTCAGTGCTTGGTGGAGGTGGATGCGTCTGATGCGGGAGTTGGAGCAGTACTCTCCCAACGATCTCCTGTGGATGGTAAGATTCGCCCTTGTGCTTTTTTCTCTCATCGTCTCTCCCCTGCAGAGAGGAATTACAGCATCGGGGACAGGGAGTTACTGGCTGTGAAATTGGCCTTGGAGGAATGGAGACATTGGCTGGAGGGGGCTGCTCAGCCGTTCGTGGTTTGGACTGATCACCGTAATCTGGAGTACCTCAGGACGGCTAAGCGCCTGAATGCACGCCAGGCTCGCTGGTCCCTTTTCTTTGGCCGGTTTAATTTTACCATCACGTACTGGCCGGGAAGCAAGAACGGTAAGCCGGACGCTCTCTCCCGGCAGTTTGACCCCCCATCCTCCGAGGACCAGGAGACCCCTATCCTGCCGCCTTCCTGCATCGTGGGCGCCCTGTCCTGGGGAATCTGCAAGACGGTTCGCCAGGCCCAGAAGACTGAGCCGGACCCTGGGGGGGGGGCCCCCGGGCCGCTTGTTTGTTCCACGCGCTGTCCGAGGCAAGGTGATTGAGTGGGGTCACGCTTCCAAGTTGGCTTGTCATCCTGGAGTGGGTCGGACTGTGGATCTCCTCCAAAGGACCTTCTGGTGGCCAGGCTTGCGGAAGGACGTTGTTGGCTATATCCGGGCCTGCCCTCAGTGCGCCACCGGGAAGACGACGTCATCTCCCCCGGCGGGCTTACTTCATCCGTTACCTGTTCCTTCACGCCCCTGGTCTCATGTAGCTATGGACTTTGTGACTGGGTTACCCACTTCAGATGACTACACCACAGTGTTAACCATTGTTGACCGGTTCTCGAAGGCGGCCCATTTTGTGCCACTTCGGGGTCTGCCTTCGGCCCAGGAGACTGCGGGCCTCCTGGTGCAACACGTGGTACGTCTTCATGGCATCCCTGCGGATATTGTGTCTGATCGAGGACCCCAGTTTGTATCTCAAGTTTGGAAGGCCTTCTGCACGGCACTTGGAGCCACTGCCAGCCTCTCCTCTGGCTATCATCCCCAAAGTAATGGTCAGTGTGAGAGGGCTAATCAGGAGCTGGAGGCCGCCCTCCGTTGTGTCATCTCCTCCTGCTCATCCTCCTGGAGCAAGTTCCTGCCCTGGATTGAGTACGCTCACAACGCCACGATCTCCACGGCCACGGGCGTCTCCCCGTTTAAAGCCTCGTGTGGGTTTGATCCTCCGTTGTTTCCTGAGGAGGAGAAGGAGGTAGCGGTTCCTTCAGTCCAGGCACATATTAAGCGCTGCCGGCGTGTGTGGCTCCTCGCTCGCCAAGCTTTGTTGAAGACCACTGAACGTAATATCCAGGTGGCCAACCGGCATAGGAGACCCGCCCCGGACTATAAGGTGGGTCAGAAGGTTTGGTTATCTACTCTGAATATTGGTGTGCCGGCTGAAAAGCGTAAGCTAACTAAACGCTTTATTGGTCCCTACACCATTAATCGGATTGTTAACCCTGTGTCTGTGCGCTTGTCTCTCCCCTCTTCGATGCGTATCTGCCCCACTTTTCATGTCTCCCAGGTCAAGCCGTACGTCTCTGACCCCCTGTGCCCTGCTCCCGCGGCACCCCCACCCCCAAGGATGATCGATGGCCATCCGGCCTGGGGGGTGACTGCCATCTTGGATGTTCGCAGGCGGGGTCGGGGCCTTCAGTATTTGGTGGACTGGGAGGGCTTTGGACCGGAGGATCGGTCTTGGATTCGCCCAGCGTTGATCTTGGATAAGCAGCTGATTCGCGACTTCCACCGGGTGAATCCAGGTAGGATTGGGCAGGTGCCTGGAGGCACTGCTAGAGGGGGGAGTACTGTCATGGCGGCCTCTGGGCCGTCATTGGCATCATTATCTCCAGCTGCGCACAGATCCACAGGCGTTAATCAGCAGCTGTTAAAAGCCAGCGTTGCTGACAGCTCAGGACGGAGTCGTCTGTCCTCCTCGTCAGAGAAAGAACCAGAACTCCGCTCTCTGGCCTCGTCAAGGTATTCTCTTGTCTCGTCAGAAACTGTCTTGTCAAGAACTGTCTTGTCTAACACTGACTCGTCAAAGTCTGCCTCGTCAAGAACTGTCTTGTCTAACACTGACTCGTCAGAGTCTGTCTCGTCAAGAACTGTCTTGTCAAAAACTGTCTCGTCAGAGTCTGTCTCGTCAGAAGCTGCCTCGTCAGGATCTGTCTCATCAGGAACCTCTCTGGCCTCGTCAAGGACCTCTCCTGCCTCGCCTAGGACTTCTGTTCAAAGTCAAGCACGTAAGAGAGCTGTTTGTTACTCTACACCCAACCTCTACCCCTGTGCACAGGTGGACCCCCTTGGCGGCGGACCTGCGTCCCCAGCTGACGGGGTAACGCCAACACGCACACGTAGCGGTTCGCTACCACCACGACTACCGGTACGTCTTGCTCCACACATTCCTGAATTGTTACTGTATCAGTTACAGGAGTACTGGCCACCGTTACCGGTGGAGTTTGTGTCATCGTCATCTGTCGTGTCATCGTCACCACGTTCTGTGGAATCACTCACCTCGTCATCATCTGGATTGTCATGGTCACCACGCTCAGTGGAGTCACTCGTCTTGTCATCAGCTGGATTATCATCGTCACCACATTCTGTGGAATCACTGGTCTTGTCATCAGCTGGTTTGTCATCGTCCCGGTCTGTGGTGTCACAGCCGGAGTCTCTGGAAGACCTGTCCTCGCCACAGTCACAGGTGCAAGCCTCAGCACGTTCACGGACGCCTTCACCTCCACGTTGCACGGCCGCTGGTTCTCAGCAGGACGTAACCTGTGCTTCTCCCAAGTAAGCCTCACTACTGATAGCCTGTCATTAGTGTGGGACAAAAGTAATTGTCTGTGCTTATATGTTCCAGGGTTGCCGGGTCTCCGTCCAGAGTGCTCAGCTCCAGTGACCAGGATACTATCCACGCTCTCACATTTGCACTACACACCCTTTCACTATAATAAAGATTATTGTTCACTAATTTACCCGTGTCAGTGTCTGTCTCCTGGGTCCCGACACATGTCAACTTCCTCATCATCTGAATTAAATGGTCTTAATGGTGGGAGTAGGTAAGGTTTGCCATACATTATTTCAAATGGGGATAAATCCCCCTTTGGTGGGAACTATTCTCATGTAAAACAGAACTAAGGGTTGGCAATATATCCACTTTTGTCCCATTTCTGCCATTGTTTTTCTAAGCCTTTTTGATTTACAAAATGTGTTCCATTATACACTATAAATCTTTAAGTATCTGTAGTAAATCTTTTCAGGTATTCCAAATCTGGGCACAATTTCCGCTAACAGTTTCTTTGCTACTGTAGCAGCATTTGGGTGAGTACAAGGGAAGGCTTCTGTCCACTTGGTAAACATATCACAAATGACCAAACAATATATTTTGCCTTCACGTTTATCTAACTCAATGAAGTCCATGCAAATGTTTTGAAATGGATAAGTTGATGTGAGGAAGGTGCCTTTTTCAAGCCCTAAGTTCCCTTGAGCATTGTTTTCTGCACAAATTAGGCATTTCTTACAAAATTGAATGGCAAATTGACTGAATCCATAAGCAGTAAAGGATCTGTTTGGCATAGAGATCATACCCCCTTTGATACATGGGAAACCCCATGTAGCGGAGTGGAGGCCTGCTGAAACAGTTTGCGTCGTAAAATGGGTTTGTTGTTGCTGCATTTGTAAAGATTGGAGATGTCAAAAATCGCTCCCTTTTGGATCCATCTATAAATTTCAGCTTGTGGTGATGTTTCCTGGGCGTTAGTGAGCAGGTCATGTGATAGCTGTTCTGTCAGTGTTGAAAGAAGATATTCTGTGGTGTAGTTTCCTATATGACCTTGTACAGCTGCTTTTGCAGTGTTGTCTGCAAGTGGTTCTCCTTAGAGATTCGATCTGTGCCATTAGTGTGTGCGGCACATTTGCGTATGGCCGATTTTGAGATCTATTCAATTCAATTTTCAATTCAACTTTATTTATATAGCGCCATTTCACAGCAACAGTCATCTCATAGCACTATCAACTGTAGGGGGGGACCCCCACAGTTGCAGAAAGACCCCAGCAATCAGGCGATCCCCTGTGAGCAAGCACTTGGCGACGGTGGAGAGGAAAAACTCCCTTTTAACAGGAAGAAACCTCCAGCAGAACCAGGCTCAGGGAGGGGCAGTCATCTGCTGCGACTGGCTGGGGGGGTGAGGGGATAGAGAAGAAGAAAAGAACAGACATGTAGAGAGCAAACAGCACGATGGGGACTCAATCTATGGGAGAGAACAAACAAATGTTAATGACCAGCAAAAAAAAAAATATTTCATAGAGAGTGAGGAAAGGAGTGAGGCCCAGTGCATTACTGGAGGTCCCCCGGCTGACTAAACCTATTAGCAGCATAACTAAGGGAGGGTTCAGAAAACATGATCCCTCCCTAATTGTAGGCTATATCAAAAAGGTAGGTTTTAGCCCTATTCTTAAAACCAGAGATCGAGTCTGACTCCCGAATCCAGATTGGCAGCTGATTCCACAGGAGAGGAGCTTGATAACTGAAGGCTCTGCCTCCCATTGTACTTTTGGAGATTCTAGGTATTACAAGTAATCCTGCATTTTGGGAGCGTAATGCTCTGTTAGGATAATACAGTCGTATCAGATCTTTTAAATAAAAAGGAGCCTGATTGTTTAGAGCTTTGTAAGTAAGAAGAAGGATTTTTGTAGACCCTAGTCATAGGTTGATCGTCACTTCCTTGTGGTAACGTATCGTCACTTCCTGTTTTGCTGTCTGCCTGTGTGGTTTGCTTTGTGGTTTGCTCTCTAGCCACTAGCTATGGCTACTAGCTCTCTTTCCTCTCCTCCTCTGGTGTGCTCTCTCTGTCAGATGTTTAGCTACACCTCTGCCTCTTTTAGCGATAACGGTAAATGTAATAAATGTTGTCTTTTTGAGGCGCTCGAGGCGAGGTTGTCTGATTTGGAATCCCGGCTCCGCTGCATTGAAACACCGTCTGCGCCAGTTAATCTTGACGGACGCCCATTAGCTGCAGCGGAGCTAGCTAGCTTAGGTTCCACTGTCAGTGGTCCCTCGGCTCTCCTCAGCAGCGAGGAGACTGGGTGGGTGACGGTGAGAAGGAAGCCTAGTCGCAAAGCCCCGGTACACCACCAACCTGTTCACCGGAGAACCGGAGAGATATGATCTCTCTTTCTAGTACCTGTTAAAACTCTTGCTGCAGCATTTTGGATCAGCTGAAGACTTTTTAAAGATGTTTTAGGACAGCCTGATAATAAAGAATTATAATAATCTAATCTCGAGCTAACAAAAGCGTGGATCAGCTTCTCAGCATCACTCTGAGACAAGATGCTCCTAATCTTGGCAATATTACGCAAATGATAGAAGGCAGTCTTAGAAACAAATTTAATATGTGAATTGAAGGACAAATCCTGATCAAAAATAACTCCAAGGTTCCTCACAGAGCTATTAAGAGAAAGAGTAACTGCATCCAAATTGAAAGTTTGATTTGGAAAGGAATTTCTAAGGTTTTTTGGACCAACAAGAATGACTTCAGTCTTATCTGAATTTAATAGCAGGAAATTACAAGTCATCCGAGCTTTGATTTCCTTAAGACAGGCTTCTAACTTGGCTAATTGATTACTATCATCTGGCTTCACTGACAGGTATAATTGTGTGTCATCTGCATAACAATGAAAATGTATACAGTGCTTTCTAATAATGTTGCCTAATGGAAGCATATATAAACTAAAAAGAGTAGGGCCTAGCACAGATCCCTGTGGAACTCCATGACTAAGCTTTGAGTTGCAAGAAAACTCATTATTTACATGAACAAACTGGAACCTATCAGATAAATAAGATCTAAACCACTGCAACGAAGTTCCATTAAGTCCAACATAGTGTTCTAATCTATCAAGTAGAATATTAAGTATCAAAAGCTGCACTAAGGTCTAAAAGGACAAGTACAGAAACTTGTCCATTATCAGATGCAATGAGGAGGTCATTAGTGACCTTCGCTAAGGCTGTTTCAGTACTATGATGGATTCTAAACCCAGATTGAAACTCTTCAAGTAAACCATTTCCCTGCAGGTGGTCAAATAATTGCATAGCAACAACTCTTTCTAAGATTTTTGAAATGAAAGGGAGATTAGAGATTGGTCTATAGTTAGCTAAAGCTCCTGGATCTAGCGTTGGCTTTTTGAGTAAGGGTTTAATTACAGCCGTTTTAAAAGCCTGTGGTACATGGCCTAAAGTTAATGAAGAATTGATTATATGAAGAATAAAGCTACCAATAAGTGGGAAGACTTCTTTAAATAACCTGGTAGGAATAGGGTCTAAAAGACAAGTTGAAGGTTTGGATGAGGAAACTATTTTGTCTAACTCACAAAGGTCGATTGGAGTAAACTCATCAAGACAGACATCAATAGAAGGAGTTGTAGTAGTTACAGTATTTAAGTTAACTGTGGGAAGAATCTGATTGATTTTATCTCTGATGGATGAAATTTTATTATTGAAAAAGTTCATAAAGTCCTGACTAGTAAGCTCTAAGGGAATGCTAGGATTGACAGAGTCCTGACTCTTTGTCAACCTGGCTACAGTACTGAAAAGAAACCTGGGATTATTCTTGTTCTCTTCTATTAATGCAGAGTAATAACTCGTTCTAGCTTTTCTAAGAGATTTTTTTTATAAATTAAAAGATGATTTCTCCAAGCTAAATAGATTTCATCTAAATTAGTAGAGCGCCATTTTCTTTCTAATTGACGAGTCTTCTGTTTTAAGCTACGAGTTTCTGTGTTGAACCAAGGAGTTAGAAATCTCTGATTAGACTTTTTCTTTTTTAAGGGGGCCACCAAGTCTAGAGCCTGATGCAGAGAAGCTGAAACACTATCCACCATGTTATCAATTACAGAAGGAGCAAGCTGTCTATAGCTTATTTCCGTTGTGTTGACACATGGCATAGAGGAAACAATCTGCATAAATTTGGAAACAGCGTCATCTGAGAGGCATCTACTGTAATAATATTTTTCTTTAGGAGCCAAATAGTCAGAAATAGTAAAATCAAAGGTTAACAGACAATGGTCTGCCAGTACAGGGTTATGAGGAGACACTACAAGATTTTCTATTTCTATGCCATATGTCAGAACAAGGTCCAATGTATGGTGGAGGTAATGAGTAGAATTTCCTACTTTCTGAGAAAACCCAATCGAGTCTAATATTGAATTAAAAGCCACATTAAGGCAGTCACTATCTACATCCACATGTATATTAAAGTCCCCTACTATAATTATTCTATCAGATTTCAGCACTAAATCAGCTAAGAAATCAGCAAATTCGGATAAAAATTCTGAGTAGGTTGATGGGTGACGATAAACTATGGCAAATAAAATTGGGTTTAACCTAAAATTGCTAAAGTGCCCAATACTGAGGACCAGGCCCTCAAAGGAATTATAACATGTTTTTTGCTTTACATTAACTAGTAATTTGGAATGGTAAATTGTTGCTACTCCTCCTCCACGACCAGAACTTCTGGGATTTTGACAGTTTAAATAACCAGAGGGAGTTGATTCATTTAAACCAACATAATCCTCTTGCCCTAATCAAGTCTCTGTAAGGGAAATTAAATCAATCTGATGATCAATTAACAGATCATGGACTAACAGAGACTTGGGAGTTAGAGACCTAATATTTAATAAACCACATTTAATTTTTAAATTATGAGGAGGAACAGAGGCCAAATCATTCAATTTAGAGGCTTTATGTTTAATTTGAGTTTTACCAATATTTTGCTTTATCACTTTGGGATGCTTATACATTATATTTTTATTTACTTTGGAGGGAGCAGACAACGATTCTCTGATGGGGAAGACAGGGGCTAAGTTGAGGGGTGGCGGATGAAGACGAGCTGCAGAGAGGTGTGTAAGACTGCGACTCTGCTTCCTGGTCCCAACTCTGAGTAGTCAAGGTTTTGGAAATTTGGATAAAAAAGATGCCAGATTGTTAGATAAATGAGAAGCACCATCCAAAGTGGGATGAATGCTGTCTCTTCTCATAAGACCAGGTTTTCCCCAAAAAGAGCTCCAATTGTCAATGTAGCCCATGTCATTTACAGGACACCACACAGATAGCCAGCGGTTCAAGGATGATGAGCGGCTAAACATGTCATCACTGGTCAGATTGGGGAGGGGCCCAGAGAATACTACAGTGGCAGACATCGTTTTTGCAAAGTCACACACCGATTCTACATTAAGTTTCGTGACTTCCGACTGCCGGAGACGGATGTCATTAATGCCGGCGTGAATAACAATTGTGGAATATTTACAGTTACTTTTAGCCAGCATTTTCAGATTTGACTCGATGTCTCCTGCTCTGGCCCCAGGAATGCATTTGACTATGGCCGCTGGAGTCTCTAGGTTCACGTTTCTGACTACAGAGTCACCAATGATCAGAGTTTTTTCCTCAGCGGGTGTGTCGCTGAGCGGGGAAAAACGATTAGAAACGTGAACAGGTTGGTGGTGAACCGGGGCTTTGCGACTAGGCTTCCTTCTCACCGTCACCCACCCAGTCTCCTCGCTGCTGAGAAGAGCCGAGGGACCGCTGACAGTGGGGCCTAAGCTAGCTAGCTCCGCTGCAGCTAATGGGCGTCCGTCAAGATTAACTGGCGCAGACGGTGTTTCAATGCAGCGGAGCCAGGATTCCAAATCAGACAACCTCGCCTCGAGCGCCTAAAAAAGACAACATTTATTACATTTACCGTTATCACTAAAAGAGGCAGAGGTGTAGCTAAACATCTGACAGAGAGAGCACACCAGAGGAGGAGAGGAAAGAGAGCTAGTAGCCATAGCTAGTGGCTGGAGAGCAAACCACACAGGCAGACAACAAAACAGGAAGTGACGATACGTTACCACAAGGAAGTGACGAATCTTTGTGTTAGATTGGCTTTCCTGTTGATGTAATCATGCCTCTCTCTTTTTTCCCCACTGTTGTGCAAAATGATGGATAGTAGAAAAAGCATATTGGCTGTCTCTGTATATTGTGAGTACTTTTCCCTGACCTAATTTACAAATTAATTTAATTTTGTTACCGTGCATTGTTCAATGGTTAGATGAGGCTTTTGATAATAGCACTGTCATGCATGCAAGGTGTGCTGATGGTGAGAGGACTGATATTTTACTTTGTGACAAAATGACTGATACTGCATGTGTGACCTTTAGGGTCAAGGGATGAAAAAGAACAAGCCCTGCCGAGGACTGCATCACCATAGAGGCAGCTATGACAGCCTGCACACATGGTGGTAGTGCCCTTGTGGCAGGATCAAGTGTTGTGGAATAATATGCTACCGGACGCATTTTTGCACCACTTGGCTGAAGGAGGACTGACATCATGTGCCCCTCTCTACAATCAACCATTTGCACAAATGTTTTTTGTTTGGTTTTTTTTGTAATTGGGGAGTGCCAGGACATCCGTGCTGACCAAAAGTTTTTTCCACCAATCAAATCTAAAAGAAGAAGAAGTGAAGCGATATGTGTCACAGTGGCCCTCACGAGCTGCCATAAGACCCCAGCAGTCACCGGTGAGTTGCAGTGATGTTTTATTGGGGAATGAAGGAACAGAGGAAGATACACACGACAATGAGGGTAGGATGATCACAAGGTAACTTACAAGACTGACGATGAATGAGCAGCGTCTGAGCCGGGGACGCCCGAAGCATCAGACGATGAGACGTTCTGTCATCGGAAGTATAACAGACGGTAGTATAACAGAGACTGCTGCCTCGGGGTGCATTCGGCGTCCGCTTTTAACACCGGTCACTAATGACCCCGAATGCAGTACAGCTGTTGACTTTGACAGCAGGAGGCTCCACCGGGCGCTGTCACAATAAGAGCCCGGGGAGCTAGAAGGGACCCACTGCTGTCAAAGCCTGGAAAGGATAATGTATGACCCGAGCGCGGACGAGACCGGCACTTGGGTGGTGACAGTACCTCCTCCTCAAGGCCGAGCTCCTGAACGGCCAAATAACACCCCCACCCCCACCCCCCCTAGGGTGGGCGGATGGGGCGCCGGCAGGAGGGAGAGAGTCAAAAAGAGGAGAAGCAAAACCCAAAATGATGACAGGGGACCAACAAAGCAATTACAGAGTACCATGGGGAGAGAGGAAAAAAAAAATCACACAATACTCCATAACGTGTGGGTAACACAAGGGCAGAACCCAACAGGCAATACATATATCAATTTCAAACAGTACATGGACATTAGACAGAGGGGAGGAAAAAAAACACAAATCATCGGCTAAGGGAAAAAGGTGAGATTCAAAATTACAGATACCAGGCCCCCCCACACATCCCAAAAGCTTACAGACATCATAATGATAGAAAAAACCCGGGATGACAGCAGTCCTGGCTCTGAGGTATGGAGGCAGAAAGTTCGGGAGGCCTACCCCAGTCCCATGCCCGGAAACAATGAATGTCACACGGCCGGACCAGGTCGCCAAACAGGTAGTCCAGTGGGTCGGGTGGCCGGCCCAGAGAGCCAAATGGGCGCGGCAGTCCTTCAGGCGGCCGACCCGCATCGCTTGACCACCAGGACCGTAGGGGGGAAGTGGAAGGCGTCCTCCCTGGAGAAGGGGAAGACGAGGGAGAACCGGGAGGGGCATTCGGAACCCCAACAGCCCCAGGTGGAAATGGGTTGTGCTCCTCTGGAGGACGAGGAGGGTGACGGTGATGATGAGGATGAAGAAGGAGACGAGCCCGACCAGTATCCGGCGGCAGGGGATCTGCAGCTCCCTCACCGAACCTGGAAACCGCTGGTGCTGTACCCTCGTTGGACCCCGATTGGGTCTCGGTTGCTCCCGCGACGGACCCCGATTGGGTCTCGGTTGCACCCGCGTCGGACCCCGACTGGGTCGGCGCCGCCGACCTCCAACCCCGAACCTGGAACCTCTGGCACAGCAGGCGAAAGCAGCTCCTCGCCGGCGACCCTGGGAGAAGGCTTGGGAGAGAGAGAAGAACCGGGATCAGGATCACCGGCAGCGCCAGAACCCGGCGAGATAAGCTTGGACGCAGCAGGCGGCTGCACCCGGCTCATCTCCCCAAGAGACAGGCTAAAATGTTCTAAGATGGAAAGGAGAAAGACAAAACAGAGCACTTGCCTGATCTTGGGTTCTGACGCCATCCAGGACTGCGAAGATCCGGGCTCAGACGGCAGGAGGTCGTTGTCAGGCTCCCACTCAGCTACGTCGGGCTCCGCAGCTGGCGTGATAGTATCCGCAGCCTCAGGATCCTCCGGCACCGAAGCCCACGCCGACGGCCCGCATGGCGTGGTGGCAGGGGACCCTCGACCCGCTGGACCGGACCGCTCGTCCGTGGGGACCCGGGGACGCTTCCTCATCGGTGCAGGTTCCACGCTGCAGTCCGCTCTCCTCCTCCGCCCACGACGTGGCTGCAGGCCCGGAACCAGGCTCTCCAGAACCGCAGGCCCCCTCCTCATCCAGCGACGTTGGCCTGGCGTTGAGGACCGCTCAGTGGAGGGAGACACAGAGGATGCGGGATTAATCATTAAAGCCCCAGCAGGTGGTGGGAGCTCGGGGGACTGCGAACCCCAAACTCCACCCCCAGGTGTCAGACAAGGCAAATCACAATGACGAGAATATGAATGAACTGGGACTTGCCTGTCTCCTGGAGGTTGGATGGTGCCTGCTGGGGCAGACGTTGCTCCTCCCTTCCCCCGCCGGATGGTGACAGAGGGCCCCCTGGGAGGCCGACGGGGAGCCACTCGAGAAGGTTCCGAGATGGGGCTCGCCGAAACGGGACTCCCGAGACACACAGCAGCCGGGATAGGCGACGAGGAGGAGGGGGCGACAGCCGAGATGAGCTGGGCACGGAGCGCTGACGGAACAGCAGGAGAAGAAGGCCTGGGGGGAGAGGCTGCGGGAATTCCCCTCTGACGAGGCGCAGGAGTGGCAGCTGTGCAGGGGGTTGAGCCCTTGCGGCGACCTGGAACTGGATCCGGACGGGATTCGAGCCGAGGTTGACAGCTGGTGTGACGATGGTTTCTTGCAGGGGGCGAGGCGAAGGTGAGATCCGGGAATTGCCATTCCTGTGCAGAAACAGAGGCGAGCAGGTCGGCAAGCTCAGGGAACTCACGCAACTCTGGATTCCTCTCCACCAGTCTAACTGCCACCGCCACATGCTTCATGATAGCCGATGGATGCACAGCGGAGCAAGCAGCAGCCACTCGGTCCCAGATCTTGATTGCTGTCAGCTGCAGCTCCTCTGGGGGAATCCCGAGTGACGCCATGCTTGATGGGGAAAGACCTCCGGATGGTGCGAACTCCCGGGCCGTAACAGAGGCAGGAGCAGGATCCCGAAGCGAGGGGCGACGTCTCCTCCTCTTCGGCTTCCTGCCAGGATTTCCCTCCAGCCCACAGAGTATCTCGCGCTGTGCAGCGATGTCATCTCTCCTCACGCTTACCTCAGGGTGGTCGGCGAAGCGGGGAAGATGATTGAGGATGTCCTCGGCTTGGTCCAGGTACCGGGGCATGTCGCTGTTGAAGTTGAGGAGGGAGGCGGTGATAAGGATTTCGTCCACGCACTCGAGGGCGTCTGCGAGAATATCGCCCTGACTCTGAGTGCGGGACCTCCGCGACGGCATGCTTCCAGCACGGTACCCAGACAGGTTGGAACAACAGTCCAATACTGCAAAAACTCACAGTGAATGGCGTCTTGGTGCGACGCCTCTCTCTGGACGTTCTGGCAGCAGTCTAATGTCATGGTGGCCCTCGCGAGCCACCATAAGATGCCAGCAGTCACCGGTGAGTTGCAGTGATGTTTTATTGGGGAATGAAGGAACAGAGGAAGATACACACGACAATGAGGGTAGGATAATCACAGGGTAACTTACAAGACTGACGATGAATGAGCAGCATCTGAGCCGGGGACGCCCGAAGCATCAGACGATGAGACGTTCTGTCAACGGAAGTATAACAGACGGTAGTATAACAGAGACTGCTGCCTCGGGGTGCATTCGGCGTCCGCTTTTAACACCAGTCACTAATGACCCCGAATGCAGCACAGCTGTTGACTTTGACAGCAGGAGGCTCCACCGGGCACTGTCACAATAAGAGCCCGGGGAGCTAGAAGGGACCCACTGCTGTCAAAGCCTGGAAAGGATAATGTATGACCCGAGCGCGGACGAGACCGGCACTCGGGTGGTGACAATATGACACAGTCCAAGGACGGATAATTTTTTCACACATAAGGAGTTGTTCAGAACTCCTTGTAAGAACTCCTTATACAAAGATATCGAGTGAGGATAATCAAGTCAGTGGCAGTAATGCACCTGTAAGCTGGTTGCCAACCGCCAATCGAATCTAAAAGAAGAAGAACAACAACAAATGCCTCTTCTGCCTCAGGTGTCCACTCAATTTTGTCTACTTGAGCCATGGGTGTTTTGTAGATGAGATCAGATAGGGGTGCACTTCAAATGAATAATTTGCAATCCAAGAGCGACAATAATTTAGAGTACCCAAAAATGACATCATGTCTCTTTTTGTAATGGGCTTTGATGTTGACAAAATAGCTTGTTTTTGAGCTGGAGCAACATGTCTGCCTGCTGCTGACAAAATGTGGCCTAAGTATTTGACTTCTTTTTTTCACAACTGTAATTTTTCCTTGTTGACTTTGTGGCCTTGTTCTGCTAAAAATTGCAGAAAGGCAATGATGTCTTGTTTGCATGTTTCTTCATCAGGTGATGCCAGCAAAATGTCATCAACATAAAGGAGAAACTGGCTCCCGTGAGAAGGAATAAGTTGTGCCAAATTTGCTGACACTGCCTGTGAAAAAAATAGTTGGTGATTCACAGTAACCTTGTGGTAATTTGGTGAATGTCTACCTTTTGTTTTCAAATGTGAATGCAAACCAAAACTGATGATCTGGATGTATTGGGATGCTGAAAAAGCATTGCTGATGTCTATCACTGTGAAATATTGCATGTGTGGTTGTAGGTCATTCAACAAAGTGTGTGGGTCAGAATCAGAATCAGAATCAGGTTTATTGCCATTGTTCATGTAGTACACAAACTAGGAATTTGTCTCGGTACAATGCTGCAACATTAAACATGATAAGATAAGAGAAATAAACTATACATGTAATAAAGTGTAGGATAAGATTAAGTGATACTGGTCAACAGTTAAAATATATATTAGCCAGCAGCAGATACTGTGGAGAACTATATAGTGCAGTCGGTAATGCAGGAAGAAAACAGTGATGGTCTGGGACTGAAACAGCTCTTGGGATGACTGCTTTGTTTACCGTCTGAAGGTCTTGGACCATTCGCCATCCAGAAGATGGTCCAGCCCTCCACACAGGAAACAAAGGTGTGTTACATGGAGAATTTGGACTCAAAATATTGCATAGCTTTTGTGTGCAGGTCTGATGTCACTGAGTGTGGTCCGGCCGAAACCAAATGCAGTGAATAGCAGTACCTTGGCACATTGAAATCCTGCATTACATTTACTCCTGCCGCATGTGGAAAATGTTATGCTCTCATACCATTCTCCGTTGGGAAACTTTATTGGAATGTCCTGAACCTGCAACGTCACTCAGGTAAACACTGCATTGTCAACATCAGATCAAAGTCAGGTAAATGGATGTCTGTTATGTCAGTGTTAGCATCAACAGTTTCACGTATCTTCGGTGCGGAGGTCCTCCACCCCCTCTCCGCCGCTGCTGGTGTCCAGGACATTGCCTTCGCTGATGGCCCTTTTGTCTGCATTGATGACAAATGTCACGTTCCCCTTGCTGCGGCCAGCCTGCCCCACGCCTTCTTCCGTCTCCCCTCCACCATCAAGGTCCAGTTCCGGTGCCACCCTGAAAAATAGAATTGGGGGAAGCTCTCATCCCCCCCCCCCCCGCCACCTTGTGTCAGCAATTACACAATCAGGAGTTGGTTTTTCTTTCAGTTTTTTCCCTTTTTTCTTTCCTTTCCTCTCCTATTATCTCTGCATGTTTGGCATAAGTTAACACATCGCCAAATGCACAGGTGCGGTATGTGACCAAATGTTTTGCAGATGTAATCAACTAGGTGTGGGTGCATGTTTTGCAAAAAGACACTTTTCAAATGCTGCCAATAAGGTTCTACATCTGAATCATTCTCAGCCTTAGTTAAACCAGAATGCCTATCAAAACCTCTTCTAACCTAGTTCTATAAGCTTCAACACTTTCATTGTTACCTTGTTTTGTGGATGGTCCCATATAAGCTGTATTTGAAAATTCAATTATGGGATATTGTTTAGTGACAAGATTTTTCATAATCTTCAGTTTTATTGATTGTATTGATGGTGAGTGTGGAGTGGATATGTGTGCGCATCTACTTAACTCTTTGGCGCCCCGGCGTGGCTGCTCCCAGGTAGAGGATTGAGACGACCGGGGGCGAGGTGATGTCAGCTGCAGCTTCTCCAGCCTGGAGTTCTGTGAGATCGGGGTATATGAGCTGAGCAGCGGGGGAGTACGGAGGAGGAGGAGCAGAAGCACAGCCCCTTGCCCCTACGCCAGACTCGTCATGCACCATAGAAGAGACAGAACACATATTAGTCAAATCTTTTTTTCCTTCCTTTTACCATGGTCAATTTTTCAGATTTATCATCAGATTTTGATTTTACCATCCAAGTCAAGTCCAAGTCAGCCTGTCGCCTTTTCTTTTCCATCTGAAGCCACTGTTACCCCTCAGTTGGAGAGATAATGCAACTGTGAGCTGGAGAAAGCAAGCACAAATCCCAAAGAAAACTGCACAACAAATAAATTACTGGCAAAACTATCTTGAGATAAAAACAGGCATCTAATACATTTCATCTCACCGAACTCCCCAGTTCAGTGTGACCTCATTACTGCCTTCAGCACAAACACAGGTTGGTCCTATCACACACATACACACATAGCAAGCTCCAGATAAGCACACACATTTTAGTAAAACAATCCCAAAGTCGCTTAATAATAAGCAGATCTGGCAACCCAAGATTCTCACCGTCAATCATCTTCTGCCGCTCTGAAAACATATTCATTTTTTCCATCTTTGCCACTTACCAATCTCCCGGGCACAAATCTACTGTTCCCCATGAAACAACAATCTCATTATTGTCCTTTTGCACTTCACAACAAGAAACACAACCTCGTCTTCTGCCCCACTGCCTGACTTCTGTGTTCTCACATTCTTTTTTCTCTTTTTTTCTCACCAAAGTAAACCATAAAACATTAAAAACTCACACGAACAAGCACGTGAATGACCAGACAAACTGCAGTTATTTATTAAATGTATTTATTTTATTTTATTATAATTACAGGTTATTTTATTATATATATATATATATATAGGGGTTATTTTATTTTATTTTAGACCTGTTTTGAATTATGCCTTAAGGTATTTTGGTTGTTATTATCACACTCGAGTTTATCCTTATTATATTAGCGCTATTTATCTTTATTTTAAGGTTATCTCTCATTATAACCTTTATTCTCTATTTTTTGCCTTTGTAATTTTTTGTCTCTCTGTCTCTCTCTGTCTCCCTTTTTCTATTTAAAGGTTATCCTAATTTTAGAAAGCTTGGGATCAGTCCGCCAAGGTCTCCGCCTTTGACTGCCACCTAATCCACATAGCACCGGACTTCCATGATCCCTCCTGCAGGTGGTGAACCTACTGGAGGGCGGACCCATGTAACTCCTTCGGGCTGAGCCCGGCCGGGTCCCATGGGTGGAAACCCGGCCACCAGACGCTAGCCTTCGAGCCCCTCCCCCAGGCCTGGCTCCAGGGTGGGGCCCCGGTAACCCCATACCGGGCGGGGTACACTGAATCCTTGATATACAATTTATCATGAGAGTCTGTTGGATCGTTCTTCGTCTGGCCCTTCACCCAGGACCAGTTTGTCTTGGGAGACCCTATCAGAGAGGGATCACACTCCTCAGCCTCCCTGGGAAGGTCTATGCCAAGGTACTGGAGAGGAGAGTCCGGCCGTTGGTCGAACCTCGGATTCAGGAGGAGCAATGTGGTTTTCGTCCTGGCCGTGGCACATCGGACCAGCTCTTTACCCTCTCGAGAATTCTTGAGGGTTCGTGGGAGTTTGCCCAACCAGTTTACATGTGTTTTGTGGACTTGGAGAAGGCATTTGACCGCGTCCCTCGTGGATTTTTGTGGGGGGTGCTTCGGGAGTATGGGGTATCGGGCTTGTTGTTACGAGCTATTCGGTCTCTGTACGACCGTTGTGAGAGTTTAGTTCGCATTGCCAACACTCGGTCGGAGTCATTCCCAGTGAGAGTTGGACTCCGCCAGGGCTGCCCTTTGTCACCGGTCCTGTTCATAATTTTTATGGACAGGATTTCTAGGCGCAGCCAGGGAATGGAGGGTGTCATGCTTGGTGACCACAGGATCTCATCTCTGTTGTTTGCAGATGATGTTGTCCTGATGGCTTCATCCAGCAATGACCTACAGCTCTTGCTGGGACGGTTTGCCGCTGAGTGTGAAGCGGCTGGGATGAGAATCAGCACCTCCAAGTCCGAGTCCATGGTCCTCAGCCGGAAAAAGGTGGATTGTCCTCTCCGGGTTGGGGACAGGCTCCTGCCCCAAGTGGAGGAGTTTAAGTATCTTGGGGTCTTGTTCACGAGTGAGGGGAAAATGGAGCGAGAGATCGACAGACGGATTGGAGCAGCATCTGCAGTGATGCGGACGTTGTACCGGTCTGTTGTGGTGAAGAGGGAGCTTAGTTCTAAGGCAAAGCTGTCGATTTACCAGTCAATCTACGTTCCTACTCTCACCTATGGTCACGAGCTTTGGGTAATGACCGAAAGAACGAGATCGCGGATACAAGCGGCTGAAATGAGCTTTCTCCGTAGGATTGCTGGACTCACCCTCAGAGATAGGGTGAGGAGCTCAGTCATCCGGGAGAGGCTCAGAGTAGAACCGCTGCTCCTCCACATTGAAAGGAGTCAGTTGAGGTGGTATGGGCATCTGATTAGGATGCCTCCTGGACGCCTCCCACTTGAGGTGTTTCAGGCACGTCCCACTGGGAGGAGACCCCGGGGCAGACCCAGGACTCGGTGGAGAGACTATGTCTCCCAGCTAGTCTGGGAACGCCTTGGTATCCCCTCTGAAGAGCTGGAGCAGGTGGCTGGGGAGAGGGAAGTCTGGGCTTCTCTGCTTGAACTGCTGCCTCCGCGACCTGGACCTCCGGAAAAGCGGTAGAAGATGGATGGATGGATGGTTATCCTAATTTTTATCATCTCTATTTTTTTGTCTTTTTTTTGTCTTTCCTCTCTTCCTGTGTCTTTCTGCCTTAAGGTTAATTCTTATTATAACCTTATCATCTTTATATTTTGTCTTTTATATTTTTGATCACTCCGTGGTCACCAGCCACTGTATTTTCCTGGGGTATCCTTCGGCGATACGCCCATGCGTTCTTTTGTGTGTCCACTTACGCAGCAGAAATGCATTTCTTGTGACGGACTCCAACCGGGACACGGCCAGCTTTACCAAACCAGACCTTGACCAATTTGGACCTTACGGTAACTAACGCTTGACCTTCAACTCTCTTAAGCATATTCTCAGACCAACCGCGGACTCTAACCAGCCGGAAACACTTTTAGATCATTAATAATCACCCTTTATTGTCATTCAACCATACAACCAATCATGTACAGTAGAACAAAATTGTGCTTTTTCCTATCTACAGTGTCAATCACACACACCCTATGTGTAAAATCAGAAGGGCCGCTGCCATGGAAGGCGCCACCACAGATTTCCCTCCTCCATTCCATCATTGCTGAGCACCAAGCTGGACGGCAGGAAGTTCCGCTTTTTTATATGGTCTTCGGCATGACCCGGCCGGGATTTGAACCCCTGCCTCCCGGGTGTGGGGCGGATGCTCTACCAACTGAGCCACCACTCCGGTAAATTTACTCACTTCGATCTGCCTGTGGGTTGGCTCCGTCACTCTCCGTTTCCGCTCCCAGCGTCTCCGGACCGTGCCTGACTTCCACAAAGCTGACCCACTGGGGATGGTGGGGGAAGGCTTTTCCACAGCTGTGCACCGGCTGTCTTTGTCCCAAAACATCGGAAGCAACAGGAGAGATATCTGGAGTCCCTGTTTGGGGGCCAAGTATATTAGAAAAATTCTTCTTAACATTCAGTCATAAATCAGGCAAGATCAGAGTTTCAGCAAATTTAATTACACTGGCCAGTGGAGAACAATACAAAAACAGTCTCAGAGCCTATTCGCACATCATTCTCACTCAAACACACATCCCTCAGTCCTTTAAGCCCTTCGTTATCCGAGAGGTGGAGTGGAAAATGTCCATGATGATTGGTTCAGTACATCTTGTCAAAACTTGGTGTACAGATTATCTCTTTCTCAAGAACCATAATGCTCACTCAGCCCCAGTCACACAGGAACAGTACAAAATGAACTAAAACAAAAATGATAGCAAAATACAGCTGCATCCTTGACACTTTCACACAGACTTTGAGACAAAGCAAATCACAAATATGAGACAAATATGAAACTTTTCTATCAACAACATTATGAAAGAAAGTAGCAAATTTATGCAAAATGATATGCATACTGTATATCCGCTAGTGCACAGGTGTCAAACTCATTCCATAGAGGGCCAAGACCCTGCAGGTTTTACCTCCACCCAGTGTCTTCATCAGGTGATTTCACTAAATTTCTTCGCACTGATTGCTGATCAGTGAAGACACCTGCTGAAGACACTGGGTGGAAGTAAAACCTACAGGGTCTTGGCCCTCCATGGAATGAGTTTGACACCCCTGCGCTAGTGGCTCCCTCACTTTTGCTCTATGCTCGATCACTTGCAGAGAGCACTAGGTTTCAATTAGAGCTTCCTCTGCTGGTGGACTCAATAACTGCATTTAAGAATGCGGTTCCAAACGTGATATACAGTAAATAAATAAATGATTTTTTGAAATGGACTGGCAGGCCACAGCGGATGAGGCAGCAGGACGCATGGGCTGCCAGTTACCCATCCCTGCTATAGAGGGTATGCATAGGATGTCACCGAACAGAACTCATGGCAGTTAACAAACACTGAGTGGCAAAAATGAGTGTCAGCATTAGGGAGTATGCATTAAAACACAAAAAAACACACACAGAGTATTTAATCGCAGCAGTACACAGAGTACCTGCTTGCTATAAAAAGCAAGATAGCGCCGTTGTGTGTGGCTGGATGTCTACCTGTGCTATGTCTTATGTGTTTAGTTGTTTTCTTATTGTGTCTAGCTCAAAACGTGTCATCGCTACTGGTTTATTATCACCTGACTCTTTTAAATATTTGCAATTCTGTGGTCAAATTCTCGACCTATGAATTTAATGGTCAGCCTCCTCCGCCTCTGTTGGTATCTATACCACCCTATCTGAGATGTGCAGCCAGCGGACTGTTTCGAAACGGCTGCCACAAGAGACGCCGCAAAAGACGAGGTCGGAGACGCGGAGCATCATGCAGACTGAGGGCTTACCTGGCTTCTTCTTCAACTTACATCCCTCATCAACTGCTGACTGAGCTCTCCAGGAAGCGTATCGGTTTTGACATTCGATGATCCATGGATTATCGCTACTGATGGCTGTTGCCGACTGTCCCAGAGGCCGGATACCCACTTCCTTGCCGCCGGCCCATGTGGATTCACAGAAGGGGCTGCGTACCGGAGAATCTTCACCCGATCAGTCGTGCTTCCCAGCAGGTTGATCAATGTTTGAGTCGCATGGCTCTGATTAACACCAGATCCATCGCAAATAAGACTTTTATTCTAAATGACTTTTACTTCACATTCCTTGGATTTTCTTCTGATGACAGAAACATGGGTTAAACCAGGTGAGACCGCAACCTTCTCTGAGCTCCTCCCTCCCACCTGTTCTTTCTTCAGCTCCTCGCGAGCATCTGGTCGGGGTGGGGGTCTGGCTTCTGTTTTTAATGACAGTTTTAAATGTTGCCTTCTCTCCACAAATTCTTATTCCTGCTTTGAGCTGCAACTATTTGTGGTGGATCTCACAAGTCCTGTGTTATTTGCTGTTGTCTATCATCCGCCAAAATATAATAAGGACTTCATTAATGAGTTTTCTGAATTTTTGGCAGATGTCATGTCAAAATATGATAAACTTTTGATCTGCGGGGACTTTAATATTCATGTCTGTTGTCCATCTGATCAGCTGGCATCTGATTTTAAAGACTGTTGGCGACATTCAATTTAAATATTTTAGCAGACAAACCAACACACCAGCTTGGTCACACTCTGGACCTTGTTATCTCTTTTGGGCTCTCAATCTCTCTCAAAGAAATTTCTGAGTCTGTCATCTCAGATCATTTCCCCATTATTTTTGAATTATTGACCCCTTCATCACCCAGCAAGCCTGTGGCTCCATCATGCTGGCGTCGCATCATCACTTCTTCAACACCAGAGGAGTTTTCTGCTGCTTTTAGGAATTCACAGTTTTTTGCCTTGAATGGACTCGTTTCCCCTTCCCATCTGGATAATATTCTTTCCTCCTTTCATACCACCTGCTCTGGGATTTTGGACTCTATTGCCCCATTTCGGCTTAAATTGGCTAAATTGAAAACAGATCCTTGGCTAAACAACGCTACCCATGCCATTAGGCAACGGGTCAGGCAAGCTGAACGAAGATGGAAAAAGGACAAATTACATGTGTCTCTGGGAATTTTTAGGGACTGTCTTGCTGATTACCAGAGGACCGTGCAAAAGGCAAAATTCCAGTATCTCTCTGATATTATTTCTAGCAGCAGTCACTGTCCTAAAGTGCTATTTAACACAATTAACTCTTTTATAAACCCACGCACTCAGACTGTAATAGATGATTCGTTTACAACATGTGAGACTTTTCTTCACTTTTTTGTTGATAAAGTGGACTCTGTCAGACGAGCTATTAATAACAGTTTTAATGGGAGCTTGTCTGTTGTCCCGGGTTACTCTGCTGTGTTTGAACAGTTTGAGTTGGTCTCTTTATCTTCACTTACTGATATAGTGAAGTCTCTGAAGCCGACAAATTGCTCACTGGATGTTGTCCCCGCTGGAATACTGAAAAGGGTTTTTAATACTGTAGGGCCTGGTCTTTTGGTTTTTATTAATTCCTGCCTTAGTTCAGGATTTGTCCCACCTGCTTTTAAACATGCTGTGGTTAGGCCCCTTCTTAAAAAAACCTCACTTTGACCCTTCAGTTTTATCTAATTTTAGACCCATTTCTCATTTGCCCTTTTTATCTAAGGTTTTAGATAAAGCTGTTTTTATACAGTTGCAATCTTTTTTAGAAGACAACTCTATTTTTGAGAAGTTTCAATCTGGGTTTAGATCTAGTCACATCACTGAGTCTGCCCTGCTACAGGTGCACAATGATATTTTGATGTCTGCTGATGCCAAATGTCCCGTGGTCTTAGGGCTGCTAGATCTTACAGCAGCCTTTGACACTATGGACCATACTATCTGTCATAACTCTGGCTCTCACGAGCCAGGAAAGGAGATACAAGGGCGACCAGTGAGTTAGCGTAGTTTATTAACAAAGCACACACTACACTAAATAACGAACAGAAAAGTAAAGAGCCACGTGGGGCTAAAACACACACAGAACTAAGGGTAACACCACCCAGGGAGAAAGGCTAGAGAGGCGGCGAGGGAAAAATACACGCCGAGTCGCAACACTTACTTTGGGTGAAGCGCCGAGGTAACGGCGGACTGAAGCTAGTCGTAGGAGCTAACAGTCGTGGGAAACACAAGGAACGTCTTCCCATAGCGAGGTCGCAGCGACGAGTAACTCTCGGCTGCTCGCTTAAATGGGGGAGATGATTAGGAATAGGAGACAGCTGTCCCAGCGCAGCTGAACTAGACAGCTGGCAATCAGCTGGGCGCTGTCAAAGAGTGGGCCATGGAAGACCCGGTACGGACTATCCCGGAGCAGGAGCGACACTGGACAACCTGAACGCAGAGAAAAGATAGCGTTCAGGTCGTGACAGTACTCCTCCCCCGAGCCGCGCCTCCTGGAGCGGCCTAACCCCCCCCCCCCCCAGGGAAGACCAGGGAGGGCGGCGGGGGCAGATCTGGGAGAAAGGGAGGGACCAGAAAAAGGAGGCAGGGAAGAAAAAGAAAAAAAAACAAAAAAAAACCTAGATACAGTATAGGGTCAGATACCATAATAATCTTAAACCCAAAACAAAACAAACAAAAAAAAAACATCACCCCCTCCCCTGCAGAGGCCAGACGGTCTGTGCAGGTGACCACAGGAGGTGGGGAGAAACGACAAGAACCAAAATGCAGAAACATAGCGACATAGTCATGGAAAAAGTTCACAATAACTTAGGGTGAGGACAATAAAAAAAACTCATGTCCCGAAGGCCAAAAACTACAAAACTCTGAACATATGGTTTAAATAGACTTACATATGTAACCCCGGCCAGAACAGAATAATATACAAAGGAGGCAGTCCGGGCATAAGACCTAAAAATAGAGCCTGGAACAGCAAATTGGCATAAAAATACAAAGGGAACAACTCAAACACGTATTAGCACAAAAAGTGTCACTAAACAGTCTGGAGGAGGATATAAATACAGAAAAACAAGACTACTCGGAATGAGGCCAGGCAATGTGAAGCAAATGCTACTTAAGGGAGAAATTAGAATAGGGATCCATACAGGGATCGTAAAACACAGAAAACTGTCTAAAGAAAAATTCTCGATAGAAATGACATCCCAATAAGGACTCTAACACAGAAAGTTCCCTGATGTCCTGAATGAAATTAAATAATGAGGGCATACAAAACACAAGGCTATGAACAGTTAGTTAATCTGTCAGGAAAGACAGCAGGTGGAGTGAGGCAGGCGATGACAGCTTGTCCGGCGGGCGGCCTGAACTCCACCAGGCCAGGAACCACAACACCAGTTCGGGTGGCCTACCCGAGTCCCAGGCTAGGAGACACAGTTTCTCCGGAGGCCGACCCAGACCACCGAACCAGCCAGATGGCTTCCCGGGCGGTCGTCCCGTGACCTCAGACCACGGAGAGCTGAGGGAGAAGTCTTGGTGCAGCTTCCTCCCTGAGGGAAAAGGCAGGAGGAAACTGACCCAGGTGAGAAAAACCCCCACAGTAGTAGGGGGAGAAGAGATGGAGGCCAGGGGCAAAGTTAGCCTGCCATCTAATGGCAACAAGGGTAGGGGAAACTGGCCCGGGTGAGAGGAACCCCAACAGCGGCAGGAGGAGAAATGATGGAGGCAAGGGACGAAGTCAGCCTGACGTCAGGCGAACACAATCCTCCAGCTCCCACACTAACTGTTACCCGGACCGGTGCAGCACCCCCGGTGGACCCCGATCGGGCCGGTGCAGCACCCCCGGTGGACCCCGATCGGGCCGGCGCAGCACCCCCGGTGGACCCCGATCGGACCGGCGAAACACTCCCGGTGGACTCCAGCTGGACCGGCGAAACACTCCCGGTGGACTCCAGCTGGACCGAGACAGCACTCCCGGTGGACTCCAGCTGGACCGAGACAGCACTCCCGGTGGCCCTGGGGAGAGGCTCAGAGGGACAAAAGGAACCGGGATCAGGATCACCGGCAGCGGCAGAGCCCGGCGGAACAGGCTCGAGCGCAGCAGACGGCTGCACCCGGCCCGCCCCCCCGAGAGACAGGCAATAATGCTCCAGAATAGAGAAGAGAAAAACAAAATAGAGCACTTGCCTGATCTCGGGTTCTACTGCCATCCAGGACTTCGATGCTCCGGGCTCAGCGTGCAGGACTCCGTCCTCCGGCTCCAACTCGACTGCGAATGGCTCCGCAGCCGGCATGATGGTTTCCACAGTCAAACGACCTCCAAATGCCGAAGACCGCGTCGACAGCCCACCTGGCGTGGAGGCAGGAGATCTGGACTCTGCTGGGCCGAACCATTCCTCCGTGGAGACCCGGGGACGCTTAATCGTCGGTGCTGGCTCCAACAGGCAGTTCGACCTTCTCCTCTGCCCATAACGTGGCTGCGGGGCTGGGGCAAAACCCTCCAGGGCCGCAGGCCGCCTCCTCCTCGCGCAGCGGTGTACACCTGGCACCGGGGCACACTCAAGGGGAAGAGACACAGAGGACGCAGGTTCATATTCAGTTTTTGCAGCGGGAGGAGAGAGCTCAGGGGACTGTGAACCCTGAACTCCTCCCCCAGGAATCAAACAAGGCAATTCACTCATAATGGGAGGAGAATGAAAGGACACTTGCCTGATTCCCGGAGGGCCGGTGGAACCCGCTACAAGGGACTCGAGTCTCTCTTCTCCCAACCGGATAGAAGTGGGGAACCCCCCGGACAGATGAGGCGGTGCTACCCGCACCGGATCGGGACCTGGAACACCTGGAGATGAATTTGCGCTTCTCCCAGCGGCCGGAGTGAATGACGAAGAGGGGGGTGAAACAGCTGAGGAGAGCTGGGGGCCCAAAGCTGACGGGACAGCGGGGAGAGCGGGCCCAGGAGCGGGAGCAGCTGATTCACTTCTTCGGCGAGACACGAGAGCAACAGCAGGCTGGGAGGCGGAATTCGTGTGGTTTCCTGGAGCGGGATGCGGACGGGACTCTCGCTGAGATGAGTGGGGAATTTGGGAGCGACGTCTTCTGAACGTGAGGTCGGGAAAACGCCGCTCCTGTGCGATGAGCGAAGCCAACAGGTCAGCGTATTCCGGATAATCGTTCAGCTCCGGGTTCTTCTCGACCAGCCTGACCGCCGCAATCACGTTCTTCATGGCTACGGGGGGAACGGCGGCGGAAGAAGCGGCTGCCACTCGATCCGCAATGCGCATCGCTGTCACTCTCATCTTCTCCGGGGGAAACCCGGTTGATGTCACTCTATCCTGGGGATCACCCCTGGGTGAGGCGAACTCCTGGACTGGATCGGCGGCAGGAGCGGGATTCCGAAGCGAGGAGCGAAGGCGTCCTGTCCTCGGCTTCCTGCCGGAGTTCTCCTCCAGCCTACGGAGCCTCTCCCAGGCCACAGAGATGTCTGCCCTCCTCGCCTTAACCTCAGGGAGAAGGAAGTAGCGAGAAAAGCAGTTAAGCATACCCTCGGCGAGCTCCAGGCGCCAGCGTATCTCGCTGGGGGCATCGTAGAGGTCCGTGGTGAACAACGTTCCGTCCACAAGGTCCAGAGTCTCCGAGAGATCGTGGCCTGGGTGCCGCATGAGTCTCTTGGAAGGAGACATGATACTGGCTCGCCCGCACCCAGAGGAAGAGAAAAAAAGGCGTTGAGTCCTTACAGCCAACTCACGGTCGCGGCCGTCTCACTATGGCTGCGACCTACTGTCATAACTCTGGCTCTCACGAGCCAGGAAAGGAGATACGAGGGCGACCAGTGAGTTAGCGTAGTTTATTAACAAAGCACACACTACACTAAATAACGAACAGAAAAGTAAAGAGCCACGTGGGGCTAAAACACACACAGAACTAAGGGTAACATACCACCCAGGGAGAAAGGCTAGAGAGGCGGCGAGGGAAAAATACACGCCGAGTCGCAACACTTACTTTGGGTGAAGTGCCGAGGTAACGGCGGACTGAAGCTAGTCGTAGGAGCTAACAGTCGTGGGAAACACAAGGAACGTCTTCCCATAGCGAGGTTGCAGCGACGAGTAACTCTCGGCTGCTCGCTTAAATGGGGGAGATGATTAGGAATAGGAGACAGCTGTCCCAGCGCAGCTGAACTAGACAGCTGGCAATCAGCTGGGCGCTGTCAAAGAGTGGGCCATGGAAGACCCGGTACGGACTATCCCGGAGCAGGAGCGACACTGGACAACCTGAACGCAGAGAAAAGATAGCGTTCAGGTCGTGACACTATCCTTTTGTCATGCCTGAATCACCATGTTGGCATCCATGGCATTGCACTTAAATGAGTTTGAATCCTACCTATCTAACAGAACTTTTCTGTAATGATTAGTGACATGTCTTCTTCTAGTGCCTCTCTCCTGTGGGGTCCCACAGGGCTCTATCCTTGGCCCTATTCTGTTTTCATTATATATGCTGCCACTCGGGTCAATAATAGCCAGGCACAACATGTCTTTCCACTGTTATGCAGACGATTTGCAGCTTTATTTATCTTTGAACCCAGAACAAACAAACTCACAAAGTGTTATATTGGACTGCGTCACTGACATTAAGTTGTGGTTAAGCCAAAAATTTCTTCACTTAAATGAAGAAAAAACAGAATGTATTGTGTTTGGGGATACTGTAATGGCTGGCTTTGGTACCCTCTCTTTAAGGCTCAGTTCAGCTGTCAGAAATTTGGGGGTGATTTTTGACGGCCATTTAAAATTTGATAAACAGATTGACAGTGTAGTCAAGATGAGCGTTTATCAATTACGTCTGTTATCCAAAGCCAAACCTTTCCTGAGCCGTCATGATCTTGAGATAGCCATCCATCCTTTAATCACTTCTCGACTTGATTACTGCAACGCACTTTATGTTGGCATCTCTCAGTCTTCTCTCAGCCGCCTTCAACTTGTGCAAAATGCAGCAGCCCGTCTTTTGACCAACACACCTAGGCGAGAGCACATTACTCTGATCCTTTTTTCACTTCATTGGCTTCCAGTCCATTTTAGAATTCATTTTAAACTTTTTCTTTTTGTTTTTAAAGTTCTTAATGGCTTTGCTCCAGTTTATCTGTCTGAGATTTTGACTGTCCGTGACCAAGGCAGGGCTTTGAGGTCATCCAGTCAGCTTTTGCTGGATGTGCCCAGATCAAGGTATAAACATTGGGGTGACCAAGCCTTTTCTGTTGTCGCCCCCAGGCTCTGGAATAATCTCCCCCCGACCTACGTGCTATCTCTGACCTGGCCCTTTTTAAATCAGAACTTAAAACATATTTGTTTAGGATGGCTTTTAATACCCAGTAGTAGTGATATTTGTCTTGGCATTTGTTTTTATTTTATTCTTATTTTTAGGTATTTATTCTTATGTCTTTGTTTATGTTATTTGTTTTTAATGCTGTGTGTTTTTAATGCTGTTTAATTTTTTGTGAAGCACTTTGGTCACCTACGGGCTGTTTTAAAGGGCTGTATAAATAAAGTACATTACAATACATTACATTGTGGAGAGCTAATCTTATCATTCCATCTTGCATTAATTGGGACAAAATTAAATACAAGGCTGTGAAAAAGTATTTGCCCCTCCCTAATTTCTTTTTTTTTTTTTGCATATTTGTCACACTTCAATATTTCAGATCATCAAACAAATTTTAATATCAGACAAAGATAACCTGAATAAATACAAAATGCAGTTTTCAAATGATGATTTCATTTATTAAAGGAAAAAAACTATCCAAACCTTCCTGGCCGTATGTGAAAAAGTAATTGCCCCCATGTTACATCATGAATTAACTGTGATTAACAACATTTGTTTGGAAAGCTGAGTTCAATTTCAGTAGCTACACCCAAACCTGATTACTGCCTGACTTGTTGAATCAAGAAATCGCTTAAATAGAACCTGTCTGACAACCTGAAGTAGGCTAAAAGATCTCAAAAAGCAACACATCCCACTGTGATCTAAAGAACTTCAAGAACATATGAGAAGCAAAAACCCAGAACAACATCTGAAGACTGCAGACCTCACTTGCCTCAGTTTGAACACTGGTCCATGATGGAACAATAACAAAGACACTGGGCAAAATTGGCATCCATGGGAGAGTTCCAAGACAAAAACCGCTGCTGGACAAAAAGAACACCAAGACTCATCTCACATTTGTGTCATGACTCGCCGCTCATCATCTGCCTCAGCTGCGCGCACACCTGCGCCTCGTCAGCCGCGAGCTATTTAACCCACTCAGCCCTGTGCAGCGGTCTGGAGCCATCTGTTCGCGTCGGCACTTCTTCGCAGCTGGATCGTCTCCTAAACGACAGCTAAACTACGCTTCTACGTAAGCATACCTTCCCTTACCTTTTGCAAGTCTTCTCCCCTGTGCACAGGTGGATTCCTTGGCGGCGGACACCCCGTCATCGCCATCCTACCCTCACCGTCGTCACAGGCTCTGCAGGACGCTGTCTTCTGGGCTTCTCCCTTGCCAACGCCAGCCACCTGTCGTCCACAAGTAAGCAGCACACTGCTCATTATTCCTGTCCAGGTGTGATGCCCTTTACCCCTGTCCTCTGTTCTCTCCATAGGGTTGCCCAGCTGTACGGAGCACCGCTCTGCTTCCTGTGCATCAGCGTTCACCCTCACCACATATACATATCTCACACATCCATCCACACACGCCTGCTTGTTGAATAAAGCTGTTAAATCTACCCTGAGCCTGCGTGCGTGTTTCCTGAGCCGGACATTATGTCAGTACGGCTCAGCAGAGCGGCTCAGCAGACAGCGGGCTTGCACGCCGTCTTTCCACCCTCGAGGCTCGGGTGGATTTAATAGCCCACCAACAGCAGGTGATACTGAATCAATTGACTAACATCACTCACCGGTTAGACTGCTTGGATCCCCAGCAGGCGTTCCCCTCGGCTCATCAGGGAGGGGTAGCTCCTGCCGCTCTGGTGGCCGGCCAGTCTGCCAGGGGAACGCCAACCCGACTCACACCTATCCCAACCCCCGCCCGCTTTAGCGGGAAGCTCGGTGGAGCACGGGGGTTCATCATGCAGTGTGAGTCGGTGTTTCTGCGCGTTCCCGGGGATTTTCCCTCAGACCACAGCCGAATTGGCTACATTGGTAATCTCCTGGAGGGGCGAGCGCTAACTTGGGCTTACGCCGTCATGGCGAAGCCCAGTTACGCAAACCTCTCCTACAGCCAGTTCGTGCAGAGCTTTCTCGAGGTGTTTGATCATTCCCGGTGCGATAGCATCCTCGCTGATCGTCTCCTTGGCCTCCAACAGGGAAGCCGGTCAGCGGCGGATTACGCTATCGACTTCCGGGTCGCAGCGGAGGAGGTGGGCTGGGGTGAGGCGTCACTCTGTAGTATCTTCCTCCGCAGCTTCAGCTCTGGTCTGAGGGATGAGCTGGCCAGCCGAGATCTTCCGGAGATGCTCTCGGAGCTAATCTCCTTAACAATTAGCTTGGATAACAGGCTGCGTGAACAGTCCACCGAGTGGAAGTTAATCGGCCGCTTGCGTGGAGGCTCCGTCCGCACGCCTCAAGCTCGCCCCCTGGCGTTACCTCCTCCGGAGCCTTCCGAGGAATCGGAGGCAATGGTGGTTGGTCGGTCAAGGCTCCCTCTAGCGGAGAAACAGCGCCGCCGGGAGTTGGGCCTCTGCATGTATTGCGGAGGCAATCAACATACCGTGGAGCATTGTCCGGAGAAGCCAAACGGGGAGGTCCGCGAGTCACTGTAGGGGGCCTCGCGGACTCTAACCGGTCGAATCCCCTCACTAGTTTATCTCTGCCCATTCGATTCTCTCACAATGCCTCGGGGCACCTCACACACGCACTGGTGGACTCAGGAGCAGAGCAGAGCTTCATTTCAAAGAGCCTGGCAACCCAATTGGGCATCCTCTGCCACCCTCTGGCCGCTCCGCTCAGCCTGGTCACCCTCTCCCATGCGCCCCTTGGACAAGTGACTCATCGCACCCAGCCGGTCCCTGTTATTATCTCAGGTAAACACCGAGAGGACCTCACCTTGTACGTCCTGTCCTCCTCTGTGTCGCCTGTCATCCTAGGTTACCCCTGGTTGCGCCTACACAACCCTGTGCTGGATTGGCAGACAGGAAGAATCGCTGCCTGGAGCTCTTTCTGCATGGGAACCTGCCTACAGTCCGCAGCCTGCACCCCGTCTTCTCCCCCTCCGACCAAGGACGCCGCGCCTCCAGATCTCACCCTGGTGCCCTCAGAGTTCCATGACCTGGGTCTCGTGTTTAGTAAGTCCAGAGCGATGTCTCTCCCTCCTCACCGGCCCTACAACTGCGCCATCAACATCCGCCCGGGGGCGCCCTTGCCATCCGGACGCCTCTACAGCCTGTCAGCGCCGGAGCAGGAGGCCATGGATAGCTACATCAAGGAGTCACTCAACGCTGGAATCATCCGCCCCTCCTCGTCTCCGCTCGGCGCAGGGTTCTTCTTTGTCTCTAAGAAAGATGGGTTGCTCCGCCCCGTATAGATTTTTGGGCCCTTAATGACATCACGGAGAAGGACCGTTACACCCTGCCTTTAATGGACACTGCCTTCCACTCCCTCCAGGGGGCGACCTGGTTCACCAAGTTGGATCTCCGCAGTGCTTACCACCTCGTCCGGATTCGGGAGGGGGATGAGTGGAAGACGGCCTTTCGCACGCCTAGTGGTCACTTCGAGTATCTGGTGATGCCGTTTGGGCTGACCAACGCCCCCGCTGTGTTTCAATGCCTCATAAACGACGTCCTACGTGATTTCCTTGGCCTCTTCGTGTTCGTGTACCTGGATGACATCCTTATCTTCTCCAGGTCACGGGAGGAACACCAGGTCCACGTGAGGCGGGTCTTACAACGGCTGCTGGAGAACATGCTGTATGTCAAGGCCGAAAAGTGTGAGTTTTACGCCAAGACCACCTCCTTCCTAGGATTCGTAATCTCGCACAACCAAGTCCTTTCCGACCCCGCGAAGGTCAAAGCGGTGGTTGAGTGTCCCACGCCGACCTCCAGGAAGCAGGTATAGCAGTTTATTGGGTTTGCCAACTTCTACCGCCGTTTTGTGCCCAATTTCGGTGCCATCGTGGCCCCGTTGACCCGTCTCACTTCTCCCAAAAACCCCTTCCGGTGGACCGAAGAGGTTGCAGCAGCATTTCAGGCGTTGAAGACGGAGTTCTCCTCCTCCCGAGTCCTGACCCAGGTTGATCCCGCACTGCAGTGCTTGGTGGAAGTCGACGTGTCTGATACGGGGGTGGGGGCGGTGCTGTCCCAGCGATCACCCACCGACGGGGTTAAGCGACCCTGTGCCTTCTTCTCACGGCGTCTGTCTCCGGCTGAGCGTAACTACGACGTCGGGGACAGGGAGCTTCTCGCCATCAAGGTCGCCCTGCAGGAGTGGCGCCACTGGCTGGAGGGGGCTGCGTTGCTGTTTGTGGTGCTGACAGACCACAAGAACCTGGAATACCTAAGATCTGCCAGACGACTGAATGCCCGCCAGGCGCGCTGGTCCTTGTTCTTCGCCCGGTTCCGTTTTACCATCACCTACCGCCCTGGTTCTAAGAACGGCCTGCCCGATGCCCTGTCCAGGCAGTTTGCCCCCGAGACGTCGGAGGAGCCGGGTCATACCATTCTGCCCAGCTCGTGTGTTGTGGGGGCGATTTCCTGGTCCATCAGGGACAAGATCCGGAAGGCGCAGGAGACCGAACCGGACCCTGGCGGCAGACCGGTGGGAAAGCTGTTCGTTCCATCTACTGTCCGGGGGGAGGTCATCCATTGGGTTCACACCTTCAAACTCGCCTGTCACCCTGGTGTCTCCCGGCTAGTGGACCTCCTCCAGCGTTCCTTCTGGTGGCCAGGGCTTCAGAAGGACGCTGCCAACTACGTCCGGGCGTGTCTTGTGTGTGCCACCGGCAAGTCAGGTAACTCTCCCCCCGCGGGTCTGCTCCAGCCCCTGCCAGTCCCCGGCAGGCCCTGGTCCCACATAGCCCTCGACTTCGTCACCGGCCTTCCGGTCTCCAACATCTATGACGCTGTACTGACCATCGTGGATCGGTTCTCCAAGGCTGCCCATTTCGTGCCGCTCCAGGGCCTCCCTACGGCGCGGGAGACAGCGGACCTTCTGGTTCAACACGTGGTCAGGCTGCATGGAATACCGGTGGACGTCGTCTGTGATCAGGGGCCCCAATTTGTCTCGGAAGTTTGGAGGTGTTTCTGCAACGCCCTGGGGGCCACGGTAAGCCTCTCCTCCGGCCACCACCCGCAGTCCAATGGGCAATGTGAACAGGCCAACCAGGAGCTGGAAGCTGCCTTACGCTGCGTCATCTCCTCCAAGCCATCGTCCTGGAGCACACACCTGGCCTGGGTGGAGTATGCCCACAACACGGCATGGTCTTCTGCCACGAGGATGTCCCCCTTCAAGGCGTCCTTGGGATACGACCCACCTTTGTTCCCGGAGCAGGAGGGCGAGCTGGCCGTTCCATCCATCCAGGCGCACCTGAGACGTTGTCGGAGTCTGTGGACCAGAGCGCGCGATGCGCTATTACGCACGGCGACGCGCAACAGCACCACGGCGAATCGCCACAGGAGACCGGCCCCTGCCTACCAGGTGGGCCAACGAGTCTGGTTAGCCTCTCAGGACATTCACCTCAAGGCTGAGAAGAGGAAGCTGGCCCCATGCTTCATTGGCCCTTTCACCATTTCAAAAATCATCAACCCGGTGGCTGTCCGTCTGGCCCTCCCCCCTCCCTCTGCATATGTCCCACCTTCCACGTGTCTAAGATCAAGCCCGTGGTCTCCGATCCCCTCTGTCCCCCGCCCGTGGCGCCGCCTGCGCCTCTGATGATCGACGGCCACCCGGCCTGGAGAGTCGCTTCCTTCATGGACTCCTGGCGCCGAGGTCGCGAGCTGCAGTACTTGGTGGACTGGGAGGGATTCGGTCCTGAATGGAGGTCCTGGGTGCGCTCTTCCTTGGTGTTGGACAGGAGTCTCATCACGGAGTTCCACCGAGCGCATCCGGGCAAACCAGCGACAGGAGGCGCTGCTGGGGGGGGGGGAGTACTGTCACGACTCGCCGCTCATCATCTGCCGCAGCTACGCGCACACCTGTGCCTCGTCAGCCGCGAGCTATTTAACCCACTCAGCCCTGTGCAGCGGTCTGGAGCCGTCTGTTCGCATCGGCACTTCTTCGCAGCTGGATCGTCTCCTAAACGACAGCTAAACTACGCTTCTACGTAAGCATATCTTCCCTTACCTTTTGCAAGTCTTCTCCCCTGTGCACAGGTGGATTCCTTGGCGGCGGACACCCCGTCATCGCCATCCTACCCTCACCATCGTCACAGGCTCTGCAGGACACTGTCTTCCGGACTTCTCCCTTGCCAACGCCAGCCACCTGTCGTCCACAAGTAAGCAGCACACTGCTCATTATTCCTGTCCAGGTGTGGTGCCCTTTACCCCTGTCCTCTGTTCTCTCCATAGGGTTGCCCGGCTGTACGGCGCACCGCTCTGCTTCCTGTGCATCGGCGTTCACCCTCACCACATATACATATCTCACACATCCATCCACACATGCCTGCTTGTTGAATAAAGCTGTTAAATCTACCCTGAGCCTGCGTGCGTGTTTCCTGAGCCGGACATTATGTCAATTTGCCAGAAAACATCAAGATGATCCTCAAGACTTTTGGGAAAATATTCTGGGGACTGATGAGACAAAAGTTGAACTTTTTGGACGACATGTGTCCTGTTTTATCTGGCATAAAACTAACATAGAATTTCATAAAAAGAACATCGTATCAACAGTCAAACATGGTGGTGGTAGTGTCATGGTCTGGGGCTGCTTTGCAGCTTCAGGACCTGGACAACTTGTCCTAATTGACAGAACCATGAATTCTGCTCGCTACCAAAAAAATCCTGAAGGAGAATGCCCGGCCATCAGTTCATGGAGCCCTCCAATGTGACTGAATTTAAACGGTTCTGCACAGAAGAGTGGGTCAAAATTCCTCAACATCAATGTAAAAGACTCATTGCCAGTTGTTGGCACCAATGGTAGCACAACCAGTTATTAGGTTTAGGGGGCAGTTGGGGGGCAATTACTTTTTCACATAGGGCCAGGTAGGTTTAGATAGCTTTTTCCCTATAAATGAAATCATCATCTAAAAACTGCATTTTGTATTTACTCAGGTTATCTTTGTCTAATATCAAAATTTGTTTGATGATCTAAAACATTTAGGTGTGACTAATATGCAAAAATATAAGAAATCAGGAAGGGGCAAATACTTTTTCACAGCTCTGAATCAGTTCTTCGTTTACTATGTGTTCATTGGTCTTTACCCACATATCACCACAGTCAAGTAAATGGTGTACTATTAGAATCTAAAGTTAAAAAAGGGTACTCTGTGTGTGGTGTTTGGATGTGGTGGCTCACCATAGGTGATGTCATCACGTGGCAAACTGGCCGTGGTGCGATGCGGCGCCACCCTTCTGTATACAGTTCAGTTGTGTGTTGAATAAACGAGAGTGCAGTTCATGCCCGCTGTCTGTGCCTCATTCTCAGACATAACAAATGGTGATGAGGATAAACCCTTATAACTCCATCATGAAAGTGTGCACAAATCTCTCTCAGCCATTCCTCGCTCTACCAGGTGAGCCGCTGATCCCCTGGCCCCGCTGGCATAAGATATTTTAGAATTATATCGCTGCTACTGCCTTGAACGATGTTAACGACAAGAAGCTAAAGAGGATGCTAACCTGCCATCTTGGTGCTGAAGGACAGTGGATGCTTTACTCTCTGGGCGCTAAAGATTTTTTTTTTTTTTTTTTTGACTTACTTTGTACCCGTAGGTAGATTTGTTCTGCAGTCTGGTGACAAGCCACCAGCTGCCGGTCGCTGCGTGCACAAGCGCCCCTTAACTCCCTAACCTGCATGTTTTTGGCATGTGGGAGGAAACCGGAGAAATCCCGGAGTAAACCCACGCAAACACGGAGAGAACATGCAAACTCCACACAGATCACTGTGATACATACATACAAATACATACAGATACATACAAAGACTATGTGGCTGCGATGAACACGCTTTACTCTGACAAGAACAGTGTCTGAGACACTGACACTGAGACTGACATTCTTCCAGCGCCACCAGTATGAGGGTAAGTCGCTTCGACATTATGTAACAGACCTCCGGGACCTAGCAAGCACCTGTAATTTTGGAGGGTTGAAAAAAGAGTTGCTACACAATAAGCTAGCGAAGGGTACTAACAACAGGTGCGGAGTAGGCTGTCATCAATAGCAGACAAGCTAACACTGGACGAGCGTGTGAAATTGGCATCCCAGATGGAGGCAGAGGACAAGCTATTATCACAGCTAACGCCACCTAGCTAACAAGCACCTTGTCTGACCCTGCAAACACAGGTCACCACTGTCACCACCCAGCACTCTGGCCCCACACCTCCCCGCTGCAACCGAAAGAAGAAGGGTAGGAAATGGGACAACGCAGGTGAGCACCCCTCAGTGCAGTGGCTGTGGTTCATCTAGACATCAGACTCAATCACCCGCCTGCTGAGCCAGAGGGGTGAAATGCTACTGCTGCAGGAAGCTAAACCATTTTGCCAGGGTCTGTCACTCAACCTGCACAGACTCAATGGCCCGCTCACCGGGCTCAGCCACCATTCACTCAATTGGCGCCAAATACTCAGCATTCAGGTGGTGCATGGTGGAACTGGACAGCGTCAACATGCCACTGCTGCTGGACACGGGGGCCTCAAGGTCTCTTCTGAGTGTGTCTACAGTCAGGAAGCTGTTTTCTCGGAAAACCATTGCAGCTGATGCGGAGGACTTATTCAGTTATGGCCACGCCAGAATCAGTATGGTAGGGACAGTCAGTTTTCTGTGCGGTACGGCTCCAAGGCCATTCCATCGTTCACCTTCCAAGTGACGCACCAGGGGGGCCAATCTGATGGGCATTGATCTGATCACAAGCTGGGTTTCTTCATCACTGACCCAATGGGCACCACCTTTCTGGCAGTTACCTCATCCTGGCAACAACACTGACCAACGTTTTTCATGGGGCTGGGCTGCCTCACCTCTTTCAACCACCCACTGCTCACTGACATGATGGTGCCCCCGAAAGTTCAGCCTCTGCGCTGGCTACCCCTTGCACTTTAGGATGATGTCACGACAGAGCTGCAGAAGCTGTTGGATGGCAGCATCATCGAGTGGATCAATGCATCCCCCTGGATCTCAAACTTGGTGGTAGCAAAGAAGAAGACAGGTGGCCTACGACCATGTATCAACTTCAGAATGGTAAACAAAGCGGTGATCCCCGACAAATATCCCCTGACAATGACAGAGGAACTGACGGCAGCATTCTATGGCTAAAAGGTTTTTCCAAACTAGACTTCCGCCAAGGCTTCCTACATGTTCCCCTTCACCTGGACAGCTGCAACCGAGCAGCCTTCATTACCCACATGGGAGTATTCAGGTACACCTGCATGCACTTTGGCCTTAGTTCCGCCCTGAGCTGCTTTCAAAAGATCATGGTTACCATCTTCACAGGTCTCCCAGGGGTGGTGGTGTACTTGGACGACATTGTGGTGCACAGCGCAACAGCGGCCTCCCACGATGCCTGCCTTGATAAAGTTATGGAGGTACTAGCAAAACACAGCCTCACACTCAACGGGGAGAAGTGCATCTTTGGAGCAACGACCGTCGAGTTTGTGGGTTTCTGCCTGTCTGCTGAGGGTCTGAGTCCCCTGCACTTGAATGTCGAGGCGATACTGCAGCTGCCTGAACCATCATGCCCCACGCACCTTTCGTCCTTAGGTATGGTGAATTTTTATGGCCATTTTATCCTTTCGTACTCAGAGATGATAGATCCACTACACGCCCTCCTGAAGCAGGATGCATCCTGGGTATGGACCCCGGCGTTCTCTGCCACTGTCAATGAAAGACACAGCTCACCTCCCCACCAGTACTCGCCCACTTCAACCCACAAAGCCCCATGTTCGTGACGTGCGATGCTTCCAACACAACAGTGGGAGCCATTCCATCACAGCTGCAAGGAGGAACCGAGCGCCCAGTGGCATTTGCCTCGCGGTCACTCACCTCGGCTGAGCAGAAGTACTCAGTGGGAGAGAGGGAGGCACTGGCGTGCGTTTGGGCGTGCGAACGCTAGCACATGTACCTATATGGATGATGCTTCACGCTACAGACAGACCACAAAGCCCTCACGGCACTGCTAGAAACATCGGGGTCGGGGCACAGACCCCTGCACATCTACAGGTGAACAGAAAGACTACAGTTGTACAACTTTAGCACTCAGTTTACACCGGGCGGAGAAAATGTGGTGGCGGACCTCCTGTCCTGGGCCACACCTAACCCTGCTCTGAATGGAAACCGAGACCCCCTGGAGCCGTAACTGATTTACATGCTGCATGGGCCAATCCAAAATGCCATCTCCCTACAAGAGCTCCAGGAGGCATCTAAACAGGACCCGACACTGACCCAGCTGCACGCCTTTATTTGCGAGGGCTGGCCGGCTAAGATGCCAGGGGAATTGACACCTTTCCACAGAGTCAGGGATGATTTATCATGCTGGAACAACATCTGCGTGGCAATGGCGCACTGCACGGTGGTTCTGGAGGCACTCAAAGGCCGCATCCTGACCATGCTACACGAGGGCCACCTGGGAGTCGTCAGGGTTAAACAATGGTGTAGAGGCTCAGTATGGTGGTCAGGAATCAACAAGGCCATGGAAGTCATGGTGAAAGACTGTGCGCCCTGCCTGGCCAGCGGGAAAACTCGTGTGCCACCACCCCCACCCCTGCAACCACTGCTATGGCCATCAGCCCCATGGAAACATGTTCAATTGGACATATGCGGCAAACTGCATAGCGCCCCCCACCCCCCAGCACCTAGGCTTTTTATTAGTGACCTACAACCTCCACTCAAAATGGTCCGAGATGTGGCCCACCGGCTCAGTCACCACAGACTTCCTCACTTCCCTTTTTACCCGCTGAGGTGTGCTGGATGCAGTCACAATGGACCGCAATTCACCTCAGCGGATTTCGAGGCTTTTGTGAAAGAAAGAGGCATCAAACACATAAGAACCACCTTCTACCACTCTCAGGTGAATGGGGGGGGGGGGTTTCAACCAGACCCTCAAAAATGGTCTCACATCGAGCGGATGGGCTCCCGTTTTCAGCCACACTACAGAGCACCCTACTACATTATAGAGCAACACCTCACACCACGACGGGCAGCTCCCCGGCATTACTGATTTTGGGACAAGAGATGAGCCTTTCCCTGGACCCACAACGCCCCCCATCGACCGCTACACTGCTGGAGATGCCCTCACCTAGAGGGAGGGTGGTCGAACAACAACAACGGATGAAGCAAAGGTTTGACAAGAAGCTCAGGGTGAGGGGACCCGGACTTGCCATGCTGGACTGGGTTCGGATCCAACGCCCCAACCGCGCCCACAAGTTGCAGTCATTTGGATAATGCCGATACAGATCACAGTACAGCTGGGTCCAGCCACTTTTCATCTCGCTGATTGGTCACGGTGGCACACCAGCCACCTCAGAAAAGTGACACCGACTTCGGCCCCGGATCAGGAGATGGCTGCGGACACAGTGAAATCAGGCTGGGACTTTGACGACACATGACCCATGACCCCCGACAAACGTTCGGCAGAACCAGTGACAGTGACACAGCCTGAGCGCTGCTCGGCCCGGGTTCGACAGAGACCCTGCTACCTTAAGGACTTTGTAACTAAATAATGGACTCTTAAGTGTAGCCAGGACGTGACCGATAACCGTGGCAGAATAATCCATTCAGTCATGCGAGCATACCGATAGTCCACCCAGGTGCCCAGGTAGTTGTACATAGTTCTTCAGGTTTTTCGGGGAGGTGGGGGGGGGGATGTGGTGTTTGGATGTGGTGGCTCGCCGTAGGTGACATCATCATGTGGAAAACTGACCGTGGTGCACTGCGGCACCACCCTTCTGTATACAGTTCAGTTGTGTGTTGAATAAACAAGAGTGCAGTTTATGCCTGCTGTCCACGCCTCATTCTCAGGCATAACACTGTGCACTGCTGTGACTAAATATTTTGTGTGATTTTTTTATGTTTTGCTGCATACAAAATAAAGCTGTCACATGTGATTGCCACTCAGTGCTGTGTTGCTATGGTAACTGTCCTGTAACTGCCAAGAATTCTGTTCCAATGCATCCCCTCTATTCCTGCTTAGCCTGGTTTGTTATAACATTAACCAATCAGACAGATACGCTTGGCTATTTTGGGGAAGAGGGAGGAGCCGAGGAGCAGCAGGATTGAGGCAGAGCAGGTTAGGGTAGCAGCAGAGAGAGAGAGAGCGGAGAGAGGTAGAGAGGTGGGGGCGATCTGAATGTGGCTGTGCGAGACCACGGTCTAAGTAGATTCAAGATTTAAAATCTCTTTCCAAGCAATTCTAAGGCAATGGAAGTTGTTTTTGTGGGTAAAAAGCCACCATATACTATTTTTAGCAATACATATTTGTTTTTGAGATGGTTTTAGAGCTGACGGAGTGCACCTTTAAGAAAACATAGAACTCTTCAAAAACTTTTCATTGTGAACATAATGGGACTCAGTTTTTGAGATAAAACCCATTCTTTTACACCCTTGAAGGGTCTGAAAAGTTTCCATAAGCACTGAATATAGACAGACACCAAAGAGAATTTTCATATTTAGCATGTTGGGTGATAGTTAGAATTGTTAAAAAAAACCAACAGAAAGCATCTGAAACCAAACGCCAGATATTTAAACAATACCACTTCAGTGAATGTGTTTAGAATTAGTATTTAGAATTAGTATACTATTCTGGATTACAGCTAAACAGTGGCTTGAGGCTTATTTTATGTGTCATGGCATTCTAAAATTTTCCATTAAAAAAGAAATCTCCAAGGAAGACATTGTAAATTCAAGTCAACATTAATAAGTGAAAACCTAACATGCCCACAGCAAACCTAGATGCTTTCCAGCAGTGCTGAGCTGAGCAGTTGCTAAATGAATAATAAGTATCTTTTTTATGAGTCCTGAACATGGGAAAGGTATATGTTTCCACATTTTTCTGCAACTGCTTTTGAAGTCAGAACAGCAGAGAAATAACTTAATGAACCTTTTTTGTTAGAAAATGTGCAATAGTTCATCATCATCATCATCATCATCATGTAGCGGCCCGAAGGGTTGGGGCACACTGAATAACTTGCTGCCACACCGTGCGATTTTCTATGGCTGTCGCCAAGTCCTCTCTCCTATCCCCGAGTCCGTCGACAGTACCTCTGGGAATGTAAGTTTCCGGGACTGGACTGGGCCAATAGGCTTTCGTGGCCCGATGGCAATGGCCAGCAAATCTGAGTCTCCATTTGGTGAGCTTCTGAGAAAGGGGTGGGATGTCACCATATATACGCTCGAGAGTGGCATGCTCGGACCAATGGATGTTTTGTATACGCCTCAGTAAGTTCGTATATGTCCCGTCCAGACGTTTTTCTTGACGTGCAGTTAGAGTCCACGTCTCTGAGTCATAGAGCAAAATTGTCTCCATCAGTGTCCTGAATACATGAATTTTCTTTTGGTTGGTGAGAGTCGAATGCCATATCTTATTAAGCTTATTACATGCTGCCCATGCTAGAGCTTTATGAGACTTCACATCCTTTTGAGAGTCCATTATATACGAGCCAAGGTATTTGAAGTCTTCGACTTGGGTGATGTTTTGCGCCAGCCAGCGAAAGCAGGCTACAGTTTGGTGTTGTAGAAATGAACTCCATTTTGCTTTCGTTGCAGTAAAGCCCTACCAGGTTTGCTGCTTTTTCTAGTGACTGAAGAAGCAATTCTGCATTCATGACAAGGTCTGATACTAAGGCAATATCATCAGCAAAATCAAGATCTGTAACATACTTAGCAGGATACCTCTGGCTACGTCTTGGTTGGAGTTGTAGACCCTTGTCATTTATGGTGTCTAGGGAGAGGCGTAGAACATAATCTAGCACAATAATAAATAACAATGATGCTAGAGTGTCACCTTGAAGAGCCCCTGCTTCAATGTCAAAGAATGCTGTTTCACCATCACCTGTTATGACTGTAGCCTTGGTGTTGGTATAGAGAGCTTGAATGGCTGCGACGATAGGTTGTGGGATACCATAGAGAGATAAGATATTAAACATCACGTCCCGATTGATGGAATCAAATGCCTTCTGAAAGTCTACAAAACAGACAGTGAAATCCTTGTTAAGTGTCTTCATTTCTTCTATTATGTGACGCAGGGACAGCATTTGAGAGTTTGTTGACCGCCCTCTCCTGAAACCATTTTGGTTATTGCGCAGCAGGGGGTCCACAGTAGGTGCTTGATGATTTAGAAGAAGCTTATTGTAGATTTTGGCGGCAATAGACATTAGGGAGATGCCTCTATAATTTGAAGTCATTGTCAAGTCACCCCTTTTTGGGATAGGTACAATCCCAGATTTCTTCCAAGCAGATGGTGGCAACAAGTTGGAAAAGGTGTGACTGCAAATCTTTAGCAGGAGGTCATGGAACAGAGGATCTTTCCAGATAAGACTTGGGATGTTATCAAGGCTGGTTGATTTACTGGCCCTCAAAAAACTAACCGCATCACGCAGCTCTTGTATAGTGAACGGAGATGTACTTATGTCTAGAGTTTTGGCAATCTGGATAAGGGGTAGATCTATGCTTCCCTGAGTAACTGGCTGACCCGCTAACAGGCTCTGAAAGTGAGACAACCAATTCTCTTTTCACTTTTCAGCCGATCCTCCTTTAATGCGGACCAATAGTCTGCCTTTCTGTCCAGCAAGATTGTTGATAATAGGCCACGCAGCTTCATGTTGATTTGAGGAATTGAGGTAATTGATTTGGTTGATTTCCTTTTCTATACAATCTGCTTCAACCTGTGCATAGGCTTCATCAAGTTGTTTCTGTGCTTTGGTCAAGTTTCTGAGAGTGGTTCTTGTTGGCTTATTTTCATGATGTTGTGTGGCTTCGCAAACAGCTTTGTGAGCATCGTTAACTAGGGCATGAGCACTGAGTGACTTGTCCTTCTCCTTCTTCTTTTTAGGAAGCATTTCCAAAGCAACTTCTTCAGTGACAGCGATGAGGTTATTATAGGACGTTTCAATATCGTCATCAGGTTGTGAGAGTGCATCATAGCGATTTCGAGCTTCCAGGGTGAACACTGAGGAAACCTCTGGGATGGCACACACAAGCTTCCAGTCAACTTCCTTCATTGGATTTAGAGTGGGCTTCTTGGACTGCCTGAGGCTCAGCCGTATGGTACACGAGACAACTCGGTAGTCTGACCCAACACTTTAAAATGAAGAATAGGCCTGACAGTTCGTAGTACTGTTCCTCCACTTGTTGCGGACAAGGATATAATCAATCTGGGATCGCTTTCCCATAGGCAGTTGAAATGTCCATAATTTGTGCTTGGGTTTCATGAATTTGGTATTAGCTACCAAAAGCTGAAACTATTCAGCATAGTCAAGCAGTTTCTCTCCATTGTGGTTTGTTTCTTGGTTGAATGTGAATGGTACGTCCTCTGGGCCAATGTGACGATGGAGTGTCACCACTGTTATGACTTATTGTATGTGTGATTGTGTTGTATCTGTAATATGGTAAATGTTATTATGATTGTTTGTAAAGTGCACACATTATTTTGGGATCTGTCTTTGTCTAATTTTGAATGCCCTTGGGAGATAATTGTTATGGTTAAGTATTTTGGTAAAATAATTGATAATGATTTATTTCACATACCTTTGCCAACATGCTTCCTGTGGGTGTCCGGGCAAAAGACTCTGTTAGGGGTTGTGGGCCTTTTTATAGGACACCAGCAGGAAGGAAGCATGTATGGTAAGTTAGAGGGGTGGTTTAGCTTTTGTAAATAGGGGTTTGAACTATTTATTGAATTATTTATATTGTTATTTATTATATGTTATTTATATTTATATTGTATATAGTTGGGGAAGTATTTATGTATTTTTAGATATTAGTGGGTATGTGCAAAGAATGGAAATGTTTATTGTCTTACCTGGGGTTATGGTAGGGGCTAATCAGCTCTAATTATCTTGAGTAGTATTTAACAGGTGTGGTTAATGATAATGGGATCTATCTTTAGTACTCTTAGTATCCTTGGTATTCGTCTTGGTTTGGCGAATTGTTCATTGCTGATGAAGAGTCGTGTCAGATGTTTTTCGTGGGAACTATTTACTTGTAAGTTTAATAAAATAAAATCAGAAAAATTGAAAAACCTCCTCCTTGCCACCGTATTGTTACATTTGGTGGCAGCGGAGGTCCGTTCCCAGGACGTCGTAGCGTTTGGTGGACGGAAGGGCTCATGGCCAGAAGGAAAGTGAGGCAAGAGGAGCAGTCTGACCTGGACGCAGGTATGGCAGCCAAGGAACCGGGAGTCAGCGGACTGGGTGAGCTCGAGGAGCTAACGCGCCTGGTGAAATCTTTGGTGCATTCGCTGACTCTCAGGGATCGCCAGATGGAGGAAGAAGCCGCTCTTCAGGAGCAAAAGTGGCAGGCTGTAGAGAATCACATTCGTCGGATGGAGTCACAGGTCGCGGAGCTGAGAGAGGAGTATGGGAGCCGGGCTGAACGTAGTGGTGACGAAGGCGCTTTGAGGGAGGTCCCCGGGGTGACGGCCAGTTGGGTCGGCCCACAGGAGGATGATTTGCCGCTGCAGGTGCAGCCAAGGAGGCCACGAACGCACCACAAGCCCAGGCTGAATCCTCTCTTTCCCGAAGATGACATCGAGCACTACCTGGCGACGTTCGAGAGGATCGCTACAGTCTGCCACTGGCGTGAAGAAGAGTGGGCTATCCAGCTAGCTCCTCTGCTTACAGGTAAAGCGCGGAGCGCATATGTACTTATTGATATTGCTGACACGAACAATTATGGGAAAGTCAAGGAAGTAATTTTAAGTAAATACGAGATTACGTCTGACACTTATAGGAGGAGGTTTCGGTCCCTGGACAGTCATCAGGACGAAACCCCTCGTGAAATTTATGTACGTTTGAAAGACCTGTTATGTAAATGGATTAAACCAGAGACCTTAACTATAAAATACATTATGGAACAATTGATTTTGGAGCAGTTTCTACGGATGGTGAACCCGGAGCTGGGAATCTGGATACAAGAGCGGGACCCGAAGACTGCAGAGGACGCTGCTCGTCTGGCGAAGGTTTTTCTGTCAGCCAGGTGTGGGAGCAGGAGACCTACTCTTGGCCGTGACAGATCTTTCACCACACGGAGTGAGTTTAATGAGGGTGAAAGGGGAGGTCCAGCTCGAAATAGGCTGTATTCCAGGCCCAGTCAGATCACAAATAGCAGATATGATAATAGCAAAAAGTCACGTGTGGTTGCAAATAAAGATATACGCTGCTATCAGTGTAATAAAATCGGTCACACCCAGTATTCATGTCCTGCCACAAAGAATGAGAAACCGTCATTATTATGTTCAGTTCCTAGACCCACTTTTTCAGCCCCAGTGCACAGGGGAGTGTGAAGAGGCCCTGTTAGATTCAGGTTGTTTTCAAACAGTTGTGCTGCCCAGTTTGGAGTAGGCCACTCCACCACCGCCTTCACCTTCTCTGGGTCTGGGAGCACCTGGTCTTGAGAGATGATAAATCCCAGGAAGGATGTGGTCCTAGCGTAGAATTCGCACTTTTCAGCCTTCACGTAGAGCCGATTCTCCAGCAGTCTTTGGAGGACCCGCCTCACATGGACCTGGTGCTCGTCCCTGGACCTGGAGAAGATTAGGATGTCGTCCAGGTAGACGAACACGAAGAGGCCGATGAAATCCCGGAGGACATCGTTAATGAGGCGCTGAAAGACGGCAGGAGCGTTGGTTAACCCGAACGGCATGACTAGGTATTCAAAGTGGCCGTTCGGGGTACGGAAGGCTGTCTTCCATTCATCTCCCTCCCGGATCCTGACGAGGTGGTAAGCGCTGCGTAGATCCAGCTTGGTATACCAGGTCGCCCCCTGGAGGGAGTGGAAGGCAGTGTCCATGAAGGGCAGGGTGTAACGGTCCCTCTCAGTGATGTCGTTGAGCGCACGGTAGTCTATGCAGGGGCGGAGGGACCCATCCTTTTTTCCCACGAAGAAGAACCCTGCCCCCACGGGTGACGATGATGGGCGAATTATCCCAGCACTCAGTGATTCCTTCAGGTAGGCGTTCATTATCTCCTTCTCCGGCGCTGACAGGCTATAGAGTCGACCAGAAGGTAAGGGAGCCCCCTGGCGGAGGTTGATGGCACAGTCATAGGGCCGATGAGGGGGGAGAGACATAGCTTTCGCCTTACTGAACACCATACCCAGGTCGTGAAATTCCGGGGGCACCAGAGACAGGTCCGGGGGTGCAGCGTCCGTCGCAGGGGGAGAAGCGGACGGAGAGCAGGCAGCGGACTGAAGGCAGGTGCCCATACAGAATGTGCTCCATGCCGATACCCCAGCTGACTTCCAATCCAGGACAGGGTTGTGAAGGCGTAGCCAGGGATACCCCAGGATGACGGGCGACACAGAGTTGGGAAGGACATAAAAGGTCATCTCCTCCCGGTGGTTTCCCAAGATGATGACCGGAACGGGGATGGTCTGGTGTGATACTCTCCCAAGGGAGGCACGGGAGAGGTTGACAAGGGAGATGGGATTTTTCAGTGCCTGACAGCGGATGCCCAAACGGGTTGCCAGGCTCTGTCAAATGAAGCTGCCTTCTGCGCCCGAATCCACCAGTGCGTGGGTGAGATGCCCAGTGGGGTTGTGGCAGAAACGGATGGGCAGCTTCAATTGGGTAAGTGGATTTAACCGGTTGACATCCGCGAGGCCCCCTGCAGTGACTCGCGGACCCCGCCGACTGGCTTTCCGTGGACAAAGCTTCACCGTGTGTTGGTCATCTCCGCAATACATGCAGAGATTCCACTCACGGCGGCGTTGTCTCTCCGCAGGGGAAAGCTTTGTCCAGCCCGTCACCATCGGCTCCGACTCCAGGGGGCGAGCTTGGAACAGGCGCGGCGAGGCTTCGCGAGGGCGAGAAGAAGACAACTTCCGCCCCGAGGAGCGCTCCCGCAGCCTGTTATCCAAACTGATCGCTAGAGATGTTAGCTCCGCTAGCGTCTCAGGGATATCCCGCCCAGCTAGTTCATCCCTCAGATCATCATTGAGACTGTGGAGGAAAAGGCCGCAGAGGGAGCGTTCCTCCCAGCCTAACTCCTCCGCCGCTACCCGGAAGTCGACCGCATAGTCCGCTGCCGACTGGCTTCCCTGCTGGAGAGCGAGAAGCCGATCGACCTGGACCGTCTCGGTAAGAGCATGGTCAAAGACCTCCAGGAAGCGTCTCATGAACTGGTCATACGTGAGGGTGGTATAACTGGGCTTCGCCATTACTGCGTAGGTCCAAGTTAATGCTCACCCCTCCAGGAGATTCCCGATATAACCAATTCGGCTATGATCTGAGGGAAAGTCCCCGGGTACCCGATGGAAAACGGACTCACACTGCATAATAAACCCCCGCGCTCCGCCGAGCTTACCGCTAAAGCGGGTGGGGGTTGGAATGGGCGTGAGCCGAACCGGTGCACCCGGAACCTGCTGGACGGCCACTGGAGCAGCAGGAGCTGCGCCACCCTGACGAGCCGGGGGGAACGGCTGCTGAGGGTCCAAACGGTCCAACCGGTTAGTTATAGAACTCAACTGATTAAAAATCACCTGTTGCTGATAGACTAATTAATCCACTCGAGCCTCGAGAGTGGAAAACCGGTGTGCGAGCCCGCCGTCTGCCGAGCCGCTCTGCTGAAGCCGTACTGACATAACGTTCGGCTCAGGAGACGCACACACACAGGCTCAGAGTAGTTCAAATAGTTTATTTGCAACAGGAGTGACTGGATGTGTGTCTGCTGGATGTTAATGTATTGGTGGTGGCGTCTGCTTCTGGCACAGGGGCAGGAGACCGTACAGCCGGCAACCCTATGGAAGAAAGCACAGAGACACAGGGTGACGAGCACACACCAACACAGGAGGAGAATAGGCGAGGGAGAAGCTTACTTGCTGGGAACAGATGACTGGCACTACAAGGCTGGAACCCGGGAGACAGCCACCTGCAGGGTTCGGTGCAGCAGCGAGGAATGACGAGGGGACGGAGTGTCCGCCGCCGAGGAATCCACCTGTGCACAGGGGAGCAGACTGAGAGAGATGAGGTAAGGCGTTCTTACCGCACTGAGTCGTGCTGAAGGATTGCTTGCTTCTCATGGAAGGGAGATGAAGTCTAACGGCTTCAGGCCAAGGCTCAGGGCGAGGCGGCTTTTATCCCTCGCCGCTGATGACGAACAGGTGCGCGAGCAGGTGGCGCCGCTGATGAACGGCACAGCGTGACAGTCCCTAGGGATTTGTGGAATGAATCTGAAGTAAATATCAGTTGTGTTCATGGGGATAAGAAACTGTACCCGACCGCTGAGGTTTATTTAACAGTGGGGGGGGGGGGGCAAACTTATCTCCTTCCTGTAGCTCTTGTGCCTGATTTGCCTTACTCAGTTATTCTTGGCAATGATGTTCCAACTTTGTTGGACATCATACAACAGGTTAGAGAGGAACAAACGGAGGAGAGACAGGCAGGTGGTGCTGTTGAGTAGAGAGTAAACACACCTGTGGTGAAAAATTGTAATATGGTGACAACCAGGGCACAGAGGACACAGAGGGCTGCCAATGTTCTTCAGGAGCTACCATTTTATGATTCTGAGATAGAGGCAGGCCCTAATAAACAACCTAAATCCAAGGCTCAGAGGAGAAGAGATAAGGTGTTAGCGTCAGCAAAGAACTTGGGTGAAGAAACACCACAGCTAAATCAGTCAGTAGAGTTTGACATCCCTCCTGACATAGCTGTATTGCAGAAAGCTGACCCAGCACTTAGACCATGGTTTGATAAAGTCTTGGAGATTGAGGGTGTGAAACAGGGTAGAACTGATTGTTTGGCTGAGGCCATTTATGTCATTAAAAAGGACATTTTGTACCAGCAACAAGGTGAAGTTATGGCCATAGCTTTGCCACAGGACCTCACACCAAAGATTATGGAACTGGGACATGTTATCCCTTGGGCAGGTCATCTAGCATTTCATAAAACTTTACAGAGAATTGCTAGAAGGTTTGTGTGGCCGGGAATGTATACCCAGATAAAGGACTTCTGCACAACATGTCCAATATGTCATATTACATCATCTAGGGGAGTAGCTCATGCCCAACTGCAACCATTACCAATCATTGGAACACCTTTTGATAGAATAGGGATGGATGTAGTTGGCCCCCTAGAGAGAAGCCCCTCTGGTAATAAATACATTCTGGTAATTTGTGACTATGCTACTCGGTACCCAGAAGCCTTTCCCCTGAAATCTATTAAGGCTAGGCAGGTTGCCAACTGCCTTATCCAGTTGTTTTCAAGGGTAGGCATACCCAGAGAAGTTCTAACAGACTGTGGAACAAATTTCTTGTCCAGACTGTTGCAGCAGGTATATAAGCTGTTGGGTATTAAGGGTATTAAGACCACCCGATATCACCCTCAGACTGATGGACTAGTGGAGCGATTTAATCAGACTCTAAAAAACATACTGCGGAAATTTGTTTCTGAAACGGGCTCGGATTGGGACCAATGGGTACCATATTTATTGTTTGCTTATCGGGAGGTGCCCCAGGCTTCAACAGGGTTCTCACCTTTTGAACTACTGTATGGTCGTCAGGTGAGGGGCCCATTGGACTTATTAAAGGAGCACTGGTAGAGTCCACCGAGTGATCAGGACAATGTGGTCTCTTATGTCATTAAGATGAGAGAGAAACTGGATCGAATGACTGCTTTGGCTCAGGAGCACATGAGGACGGCGCAGGCCAAACAAAAAACTTGGTATGACAAGAAGGCCAGAAAAAGGGGTTTTCACCCAGGACAACAGGTTTTGTTATTGCTGCCCTCGTGTGACAGTAAGCTGTTGGCTCGATGGCAGGGGCCATATGAAATTTCTAAGAAACTAAGTTCAGTGACATATGAACTATATATGCCTGACAGGAAGGTAAAATATCAGACCTTCCACATTAACTTGTTGAAAGAGTTTCAGCAGCCTGGTCATCAGCAGCAGCGACCTGTTCTTCAGGAGACACATCAGCTCTTAATTTGTGCGACAGAAGTGGATGAGGAGAAAGAACAGTCCTTTCCCACAAATGTGTCAGAGCCTTATTTGTTTCAAGTGTCTAATTTGCAGGTGGATCAGCAGAGAGAGTTAGAGGCACTATTAGATCCAGAATTGTTTCAGGAGAGACCTGGTTTCACCACGCTGGTGCATCATAAGGTTTATTTGAAAGAGGAAGCTGTTCCACGTAGAAAATCTTATAGGATCCCGGAGCGATTGGTCCCAAAAATGAAGCAAGAAATTGACTTGATGTTGCAGCTGGGAGTGATCGAGGAGTCAGTCAGTGAGTGGTGTAGCCCGATTGTGCTGGTCCCCAAAAAGGATGGCTCAAAGATTTTGTATTGACTTTAGATACCTTAATTCAGTATCTAAGTTTGAGTCATACCCCATGCCCCGGATTGACGAACTGTTAGAGAAAGTGGGCAGGGCTAGGTTTATTTCTACTCTGGACATATGCAAGGGGTATTGGCAGGTGGCATTGGCACCGGAAACAAAGGAACTTACAGCCTTTAAAACACCTTATGGCAGTTTCCAGTTTAGGGTCATGCCATTTGGCCTTCAGGGGGCACCTGCAACTTTTCAACGGCTTATGGACCAAGTGTTAAGGAGGGTATCAAATTTTGCGGCTGCCTATTTGGATGACGTAGTCATCTATAGTCAGACCTGGGAAGAACATTTGATACACCTTAGGCAGGTCCTTCAGTTAATTAAGAGGGCAGGACTGACAATCAATCCACGCAAATGTGCGTTCAGACAGCAGCAGGTGGAGTACCTGGGACATGTGGTTGGTCAGGGGGTTATTAGACCATGAGTAGGTAAAGTAGATGCCATCCGGACCTATCCTGTACCCACCACTAAGAAGAAGGTACGATCATTTATGGGAATGGTAGGATGGTACAGCAAGTTCATCCCCCACTTTGCTGAAAGAGCCGCAGTTTTGACTGACCTCACTAAGGCTTCGGCACCAAATAAGGTAAAATGGACAGAGGAGTGTGACAGAGCGTTTGAGGATCTGAAGAGGGCTATTTCTGGGGAGAAGGTTCTCTACAGTCCAGACTTTGCTCGCCCGTTCATTTTACAGACAGATGCTTCAGGAGTTGGCATTGGAGCAGTACTTTTCCAGGAGGAGAGGGGAGAGAGACATCCAGTACTGTTCTTGAGCCGTAAGTTGTTGGACCGGGAGACAAGATATTCTACGGTAGAAAAAGAATGTCTTGCCATGAAATGGGCAATAGGGTCTCTCAAATACTATTTACTAGGGCGTCATTTTGTATTAGAGACAGATCATCGGGCCCTACAGTGGTTGGACAGGATGAAGGACATAAACAGTCGTCTCACAGGGTGGTATGTGTCCCTTCAACCTTATAATTTTACTGTTCGGTATGTGGCAGCGAAGACCAACCTTGTGGCAGATAGCCTCTCAAGAGTACATGACTCTTAGAGTACTGTACTCTCGGGAAAGGGGGGAGGAAATGTGACGATGGAGTGTCACCACTGTTATGACTTATTGTATATGTGATTGTGTTGTATCTGTAATATGGTAAATGTTATTATGATTGTTTGTAAAGTGCACATGTTATTTTGGGATCTGTCTTTGTCTAATTTTGAATGCCCTTGGGAGATAATTGTTGTGGTTAAGTATTTTGGTAAAATAATTGATAATGATTTATTTCACATACCTTTGCCAACATGCTTCCTGTGGGTGTCCGGGCAAAAGACTCTGTTAGGGGTTGAGGGCCTTTTTATAGGACACCAGCAGGAAGGAAGCATGTATGGTAAGTTAGAGGGGTGGTTTAGCTTTTGTAAATAGGGGTTTGAACTATTTATTGAATTATTTATATTGTTATTTATTATATGTTATTTATATTTATATTGTATATAGTTGGGGAAGTATTTATGTATTTTTAGATATTAGTGGGTATGTGCAAAGAATGGAAATGTTTATTGTCTTACCTGGGGTTATGGTAGGGGCTAATCAGCCCTAATTATCTCAAGTAGTATTTAACAGGTGTGGTTAATGATAATGGGATCTATCTTTAGTACTCTTAGTATCCTTGGTATTCGTCTTGGTTTGGCGAATTATTCATTGTTGATGAGTCGTGTCAGATGTTTTTCGTGGGAACTATTTACTTGTAAGTTTAATAAAATAAAATCAGAAAAATTGAAAAACCTCCTCCTTGCCACCGTATTTTTACAGCCAATTTGTGCGTTAAAGTCTCCCGCCACAACCAAAAGGTTGTGAGCTGGAACATTTTCGGTGACACATTTTAAATCTTCATAAAATTGATCTACAGCCAGTTCATCGCTGACATTAGTTGGACTTTAACATGCTATAGCGGTGGTTTTGGGGTTGCCATAGAATTGTGCCACTAATATGCGTGGAGATTCTCCTCAATGGATGTCAGCTGTTGAGCGGCATGAGGGGACAACAAAAAGCCTACTCCACCAATAGTAGAGCCTTGGGAACCTCGCCATACCGACAGTGTAATCAGATGATAGCCATCACTTGTCTTGCGCTCAATTGCAGTATCTGGGTGATGTAATCTGTGCTCTTGAATGTTCAGGATGTTGATCCTATGTTGTTTTCCACAGTTGACAAGTTCTAGAAGTCTGCTGTCCTTTGACAAAGTATGGGCATTGAAAGTACTAAAAAGTGTTTGTTTCTTACATTTCAGTAAGTATGAAGTATGCAATAGTTCAGAGTGCTCACTTGGGGCTTTCCTGAGGTCCGGGGAATCCAGAGACAAGTGTCCAACAGAGAGGAGCACAAGGGAGGTCCAGAGATCCTAAGGTGAGGAGTTAGTGATTGATTTTGTTCTGAGTTCTTACTTGGAGGGGGGTCCCAGGTGAATGGATTCATGGGAGGAGTCCAGGATGACTGAGAAGGGCAGTAAGCTGCGTGAGTGCACTGGAGCCACGAGAGCTTAGCTGACAGGCAGATAGCTTGGGTGAGTGGGAGCCAAGGAGCTGAGGCAAATAAATAAGTAAATAAATATGCTTGTCATAGCCAGGAGCGGCACTGGGGTTAAGCTCCCAGTGCTCATAAAATGCTCCTTACGGCATGCGTCTCGAAAAGCCTCTGACAACTAAGTCCAACTCCTAGCCTGCCCGTGTGGTTTAGTCTCTAAGCCCGGCAGAACTGCTTTTACTAATAGGAGAAGGGACGAGGGCGGATCTCTGGTGCCTTAAAACCAGATGCTTCGGGTAGATGGTGGCTCGTCAACCTGGGAAGGTAGCCCATCTAGGGCAAGGTAAACCCTGATTTCAAACCTCCGCTGCCTTGCGGTCACGGGAAAGGCTTCGGGAGTCAACCCTGAGGAAAAATCCGGAGTCGGAGCCCCTAAGACAGTTCTCTGTTGTGCTCAACATCGTTCTGGCAGCTCCTGCGACGGCGCTGGTGCCAAAGTATAGCAGCCCTGCTGTTCCTTTGGATTCATCAGTGATGTGGAGAGGGGGGACATGCTGCATGGGTAACATCTTGTCCTCCGTATCTTCCTGCCCAGGCTTGAATCCTACCAACGCCCAACGCTGGAAGGTAGAACACCGGTGCGCATCGGCCTGTTCAGCCACAGGCGGTGCTGTTCCAGCAGAGTAGACGTTTAGGATTCTCTTCCATGGTCATCATAGACTGACGGAGGCCGACGAGACCCCTGACGCATGTGGCAGGGCATTCAAGCTATCTCTGATTATAAGCCCAGCAACTCCATACCTATAGCCATGACTGTGTCCTTTCTCAATGAGCTAAATGACTTCTATGTTCATTTTGACAAGGACAATAACGAAAAGAATATCAATTTCCCACCCTCTGACGACCTCCACCACCTCACACTCACCCACACCGACGTCCGTAACGCACTGAGTCATATCAACGTACGTAAGGCTGCTGGCCCTGATGGCATTCCTGGGCATGTGCTGAGGGCATGCGCTGAGCAGCTGGCAGGGGTCTTCACGGACATCTTCAACCTGTCCCTGGCCCAGGCGGTGGGACCAGCGTGCTTCAAGACCACTTCTATAGTACCAGTGCCAAAACATTCAACACCATCGTGCCTAAATGACTATCGCCCTGTGGCACTGACGCCCATAATCATGAAGTGCTTTGAGCAACTGGTCTTGGCACAGCTCAAAAAATGCCTGCCCCCTACACTGGACCCTCACCAGTTTGCCTACCGGAGTAAAAGGAGTACAGAGGATGTGGTTTCTACAGCGCTACACTGTGTACCCTCACATCTGGATGACAAGAACACCTACGCAAGAATACTGTTTGTTGACTTCAGCTCAGCATTCAACACAGTTATCCCCTCCAAGTTGATCACTAAACTTGGGGACCTGGGAATCAGTACCTCCACCTGCAACTGGATCATGGATTTTCTGATCAACAGACCCCAGCATGTTAGGTCAGGTCCCAACCGTTCTTCCGTCATCACACTCAACACTGGTGTACCACAGGGCTGTGTACTCAGCCCATTCCTCTACTCCCTCTTCACCCATGACTGCAGGCCTATGTATGGATCCAATTCCATCATAAAGTTCGCAGATGACACCACGGTGATCGGACTCATCAGGGACAACGGTGAGTCAGATTACAGGGCAGAGGTTGAGCACTTGGCTACTTGGTGCGCTGATAATAACCTGCTCCTTAACACCAGCAAAACCAAAGAGCTCATAGTGGACTACAGGAAGGAGAGGGGAGAGACACATGACCCCATCCATATCAACGGCATAGCTGTTGAACGTGTCTCCAGCTTCAAATTCCTGGGGACCCACATCTTGGAGGACCTGTCCTGGTCAGTTAACACCACCAGCCTGATCAAGAAGGCCCATCAGCACCTCTTCTTCTTGAGGACACTGAAGAAGAACCATCTGTCAACTGACATCCTGGGCAACTTCTACCGCTGCATGATAGAGAGCACCCTGACCAACTGTGTCACAGTCTGGTATGGGAGCTGCTCTGTCACTGACCGTAAGGCGCTGCAGCGGGTGGTGAAAACCGCCCAACGCATCACAGGGACTCCACTTCCAGTCATAGAGGACGTCTACAGGAAAAGATGTCTGTGCCGGGCACGCAGCATTCTTAGGGACTCCAACCATCCTGCTCATGGACTGTTCCAGCTTCTCCCCTCCGGAAGGCGTTTCAGAAGCCTTCGGACTAGAACCAGAAGGTTTAGGAACAGTTTCTTTCCAACAGCTGTCACGTTATTGAACTTAGTTCCCCGCTGAACCTCCACTTCTCTCCCCTTTAACACCCCCCTCCCCCCCCCCCGTGCTTCCTCAAACTGTATACACATATATATCATATCTGCATATTGTCATTATATATTGATACATACTGCTCTTCTGTATATTATCATCACATATTTAACTACATACTGTTTTTCTGCACATTGCCACTCTGTATAGTTAGATAGATTGTCTGCTACTTACCTCACTTCACCTGTACTTTGCTCTTCTGTAATTTATGCTAACTTATTCCCATCTCTTACCATCCTCACCTGTACATAACTGCCCACCTAACTTATTGTACATTATTTGCACATAACGGTACTCTTAACTTTCTACATTGACCTATCTGCATATATTTGCTTAAATTGTACATACTGTCAATTACTGTATATACTGCACTGCTGTCCTTTGCACTTCTGATTGGATGCTAAACTGTGTTTTGTTACCTTGTATTCATACATGGGTAATGACAATAAAGTTGAATCTAATCTAATCTAATCTACATGACAAAAAAGTACAAATTAATAAGAATAAATGCTAACTTTATAAGAAAAACTGCATAAATTTAAAAGGAAAAAATTGTATATTTATATGAAAAAAGTCTAGAAAAGTCAAGAAACGGTCCAAATTTATGACATGAAAAAGATCCAGATTTATAAGAAAAGTCACATTTCTTGAAAAACGCTGATTCAGCCACTGATTCACTGTGTTTTGTTCTCCCCTGACAGATTCCTTTCACAAAGTTTAGTTTCTTCTTTCTGGTTATGTTGTATTAGTTCATGTTCATCTGTAAGCATTAACTTACAGTAGCTACACTTCAACTCTGACTGATGATGCACTATGCTTTGGATCAATAAAGTTCTTCTTTTTCTTCTCCATAGTATTTTTCTCTCATCACAAAGTTGTTGAATTGGACATTTTAAAGTTTTTTCCTTCCACTTACATCAGCACCTCTGGTCCCAGCTGCCAAATGCAAGATCAACACTTGGAATCAACTGCAGGCCTTTCATAAATTGTTATGAAATGAAACGGGCCACATTTGGTCATGAGACAGCTCATCAGTCAGCTGTCTTTTTTTAGAGCCTATTAAAATGGAGTAAGTACAAAAATAGCAATAGCAATTCCCAGTTAATGCAATATTTTGTAAAACCTTTGATATATATATATATATATATATATATATATATATATATATTATATTAGGACTAGCTCCCTTTTTTCGCTGTCCTTATGAGTAAAAGCAAAGTTGGTACAGTCTGCAATCTTATGATATTACTGAATATGTTGCCCCTGGAGTCACAACAAAATGAGGTAAAAGCTTTCAAGCACTCTGCTCCTTTTTCCTGGAATAATCCTGAGGAGCTGAAACTATCAGAGCTGGTTACTTAGTAAAATTTATAGGATCAGGAAAATTGAGTCTTCTTCGTGCTACATACGACAGGGAAAATAAGTATTGAACACATCAACATTTGTCTCATTAAACACATTTCTGATGGAGCCATTGACCTGAGATTTTCACCAGATATCAGTAACAACCAAAGTAATTCATACATACAAAGAAATCAAGGCAACTGTGTTCACAAAACAAGTTATATTTAATAAAGTGGAATGACACAGGGAATAAGTATTGAACACATTAAGAAAAAGAGGTGCAAAAAGGCGCAGAAAGCCAAGAAACCAGCTGAAATCCATCAGAATTTAGGAAGCCAGCCCATCCCCCCTCAGTGCAAATTAATTTCAGCTGGTTAAGTCCTGACTGATAGCCTTTAAAAAGGTCTGTGAATATCAGATTGTCACACCCCAAAGAACTCATGATGGTACAAGCAAAGAGCTCTCCCTAGACCTTTGCAACCGTATTGCTGGAAAACATAATGATGGCATTAGTTACAAGTGCATTTCTAAACTGCTGAATGTTCCAGTGAGCACTGTTGGAGCCATCATTTGGAAGTGGACAGAACATTTTACCATAAGCCAGCCATGACCAGGAGCTCCTTGCAAGATTTCTGACAGAGGAGTCAAAAGAATTATCAGAAGAGTTATCCAAGAGCCAAAGACCTCTCGTGGAGAGTTCCAAAAAGACCTGGAGTTAGCAGGTACTGCTGTTTCAAAGAAAACAAGAAGCAATGCGCTCAACCGACATGGGCTCTATGACCGCTCACCTCGCAAGACTCCATTGCTGAAGAAAAAGCTTGTTGAAGCTCATTTAAAATTTGCTGCACAATGTTTGGGCAAGCCACTAAAAAGTGGGAAAATATAGTCTGGTCAGATGAGACCAAATTTGAACTTTTTGGATGCCACAACACACAGCATGTTTTGAGGAGAAATGGCACTGCACATCCCATCATGGAGTGGGGGTGTTTATCAGCAGATGGTACAGGCAGACTTCATATAATTGAAGGAAAGATGAATGGACAAATGTACAGAGACATCCTTGATAAGAACCTGTTACCATCTGCCAAGATGCTGAAGATGAAACGAGGGTGGACATTTCAGCAAGACAGTGATCCCAAACACACAGCCAAGGAAACCCTCAACTGGTTCCAGAGAAGGAAAATAAAGCTGCTAGAATGGACCAGTCAGTCACCTGACCTGACTCCAATTGAAAATCTAAGGAACAAGCTGAAGTTCTGAGTTCATAGAAGATACCCACGGAACCTTCAAGACTTGAAGAGTTTGTGTAGAAGAATGGGCTAAAATCACTCCTGACCAACGCCTGTGCCTAGTTTCTCCATACAGGAGGCATCTGGAAGCTGTTATTACCAACAAAGGCTTTTCTACCAAATATTAAATGAATTTCACCAAGTGTGTTCAATACTTATTCCCTGTGTCATTCCATCCATCCATCCATCCATGGATGGATGGATAAATGGACAATTATATTTAATTGTCACTTTATTAAATATAACTTGTTTTGTGAACACAGTTGCCTTGATTTCTTTGTATGTATGTATTACTTGGGTTGTTACTGATATCTGGTGAAAACCTCAGGTCAATGGCTCCATCAGAAATTGTGTTTAATGAGACAAATGTTGACGTGTTCAGTACTTATTTTCCCTACTGTAATCCATCTAATATTAAACCTGATTCTTACTTTGAATTCCATTGAATTAACTGCATCCAATTAATTAATTAATTTGTCTATTAATTAACAGACAAATTGTAATTTGTCTGTTCGTGTTTGACACTATAGCATTATTTTTTTTCTCCTACTCTCTTGGCAAGATGGGTTTTGACAGAGATAAATGTGATATTGTAACATGTTATCAGATATGACTGAATTTTATTTCATGAGATCTGACTTGAAATCATTGTTGTTCTAATAAAGTTCAAGAAATGTTTAATTACCTCCGCCAAGGGAGGAGGTAATGTTTTCGGTAGCGTTGGTTGGTTTGGTGTTGGTGTTGGTTTGTCTGTTACCAACATAAACTCAGAAAGTTATGAACGGATTTTGATGAAATTTTCAGTAAAGGTGTGTAATGGCATGTAGAACGGATGATTTTGGTGATGATCTGAGAGTACATACCTCCACCAAGGGCTTTGTTTGTATTTATGCAGCAGTAGAGGTGGTTCTTGGGCTAGAGAGGAACCCGTTACATTTTGGTGGAGATCCAAGAATGCATACTTCCGCTAAGGTGCTTATCTTCGCACACAGTGATAGTAACAATACTCCAAACCTACTGGATGGATTTGGATGAAATCACCAGAGGTGGTTCTTCAGCTACAGAGGAACCCATTACATTTTGCTGATGATCTGAGAATGCATACCTCCACCAAGGCTCTTATCTTCTCAGAATCAGAATCAGAATCAGAAAAAGATTTATTGCCAAGTACATTAACAGATCACTGATAACATACGAGAGAATTTGACTTGACACAGAAAATGAACCTGCATTTCCGTGACACGGCATGCGTCTGAAACGCGCCTGTCAACAGGAGGGAACAGGTAGCATAAGAAATAATACAATAGGAAGGAGCAAAAAATTCATTGATTTCAGAATAGTGATCACATGATCAATATTATGATTACAAAGAAAAAAAAAGCCCTCAATGCACATCAATGCACAAAAGAGTTCACAGGACACAAAGAGAGCAGTGAGTGAATCTTGTTTGTCAGTTTGTGGATCAATATGAGTGTAATGTTGAAGCAAGTGTTGTTATCAGTAAGAACAACAAGGACACTTTGGCAGGAGATGTTTTGTCTGGCTACTGGCAATCGTCCTTGCAATTGTCCATGCAGCTGCTGTCCAAGGCCATGTGCTCAGTGTTTTGAAACACAGAGACTGCAGATGATCAGGAGGATTTTTGTAAGGGAATTGAGCCAAATAGAACTGATCACAGAGAAGGAACTTTATATTCTTCTGCAGATTCAGTACTTAATCCTTCATTGCGGGGCGTTGAGTCCGTCGTGGATAGACCTAAGCGTAATCATGATGTAATCCACCTTCCGAGACAGTTCTCCATTTGTCGCTATCAGGGTCTTCTCCATTTTTTCAATTTGATGGATGCACCTCGCCTGGCCAGCATTTTGATAGGTTGTATCCATCTTCAGCAATTTGCGGTACACCAGGACAATCCCAGTTCCAATCAGAACGATCCCAATCACCATTATTACGAAGACATACAAATCTTCAATATCTTCGATAGAGAGATTAGTCAGGCACAAGATTCTCCAATTACTTGTCTCCCGTAAATAGCCCGCTGGAGCCGTCCCTGCGGGGCAAACAGCTTCCCCCGGAGCACTTTTCCTTGTTGAAAAAATAGTGTCAATTGCGTTCAAAGCCCAGCTTATTAATTCCATAATTTCTTTCGATAATCAGCAGTCAGACACAGACAGACAACAGCAAGCTGGGATCCAGTTAGTTGGGGAGGTGGGGAGCTAGAGCAGAGAGAGAAAAGAAGCGTCTGCTCTCCTTGGAGGCGGAAGTGAGAAGCACACAGTGATAGTAACAATACTCCAAAACTACTGGATGGATTTGGATGAAATCACCAGAGGTGGTTCTTCAGCTACAGAGGAACCCATTACATTTTGCTGATGATCTGAGAATGCATACCTCCACCAAGGCTCTTATCTTCTCACAGAGTGTTACCAACAATACTCCAGAATTACTGGATGCATTTGGATGAAGTTTTCACCAGAGGTGCCTCTTGAGCTAGAGAGGAACCCATTTCATTTTGGTGAGGATCCGAGAATGCATACCTCCGCCAAGGCTCTTCTCACAGAGTGTTACCAACAATAGCCCAAAATTACTGGATGGATTTGGATGAAATTTTCAACAAAGGTGGTTCTTGGGCGACAGACAAACCCATTACATTTTGGTGATGATCTGAGAATGCATACCTCAGCCAAGGCTCTTATCTTCTCACAGAGTGTTCGCAACAATACTCCAAAACTAATGGACAGATTTTGGTGCAGTTTTTACCAAAAGTGGCTCTAGGCCTACACACAAACCCATTACATTTTGGAGGTGATCCATAACAGATGGGAGGAGCTTTGGCAGAGGTATGCACTCTCTGTGTGCTTTTCTAGTTTATAACTATATCCTTCTTCTTCTTCTTCTTTTGACTGCTCCCTTTTGGGGTCTCCACAGTAGATCATCTGTCTCCATCTCACCCTGTCCCTTGCATTATCTTCTCTCACACCAACCCTCTCCATGTCATCCTTCACTACATCCACGAATCTTCTCTGTGGTCTTCCTCTTTTCCTTCTGCCTGGCAGCTCCATCGTAAACATCCTTTGTCCAATATACAGTGGTGTGAAAAAATGCTTGCCCCCTTCCTGATTTCTCATTTTTTTTGTATGTTTGTCACACTTAAATGTTTCAAATCATCTAACACATTTAAATATTAGACAAAGGTAACACAAGTAAACACAAAATGCAGTTTTTAAATGAAGGTGTTTATTATTAAGCGAAAAAAAAATTCAAACCTACATGGTCCTGTGTGAAAAAGTGATTGCCCCCTAATCCTAATAACTGGTTGAGCCACCCTTAGCAGCAACTGCAGTCAACCGGTTGCAATAACTGGCACTGAGTCTTTTACAGAGCTGTGGAGGAATTTTGGCCTACACATCTTTGCAGAATTGTTGTAATTCAGCCACATTGGCGGATTTTTCAGCATGAACCGCCTTTTTAAGGTCATGTCACAGCATCCCAATCAGATTCAGGTCAGGACTTTGACTAGGCCACTCCAAAGTCTTTATTTTGTTTTTCTTAAGCCATTCATGCATGGCAGCATGAACTTGCTGCTGTGTTTTGGATCATTGTCCTGCTGCAGAACCCAAGTGCACTTCAGCTTGAGGTCACGAACAGATGGCCGGACATTCTCCTTAAGGATTTTTTGGTAGACAGCAGAATTCATGGTTCCATTTACCACAGCAAGTCTTCCAGGTCCTGAAGCAGCAAAATAGCCCCAGATCAGCACACTACCACCACCATATTTTACCGGTGGTATGATGTTCCTTTTCTGAAATGCTGTGCTACTTTTATGTCAGATGTAATGGGACACACACCTTCCACAAAGTTCAACTTTTGTCTTGTCAGTCCACAGAGCATTTTCCCAAATGTCTTGGGGATCATCAAGATGTTTTCTGGCAAAAGTGAGATGAGCCTTTGTGTTCTTTTTGCTCAGCAGTGGTTTTCGTCTTGGAACTCTGCCATGCAGTCCATTTTTGCCCAGTCTCTTTCTTATGGTGGAGTCATGAACACTGACCTTAACTGAGGCAAGTGAGGCCTGCAGTTGTTTGGATGTTGTTGTGGGGTCTTTTGTGACCTCTTGGATGAGTTGTCACTGCGCTCATGGGGTAAATTTGGTTGGCCGGCCACTCCTGGGAAGGTTCGCCACTGTTCCATGTTTTTGCCATTTGTGGATAATGGCTTTCACTGTGGTTCACTGGAGACCCAAAGCTTTAGAAAAGGCTTTATAACCTTTTCCACACTGATAGATCTCAATTACTTTGTTTCTCATTTGTTCCTGAATTTCTTTGGATTGCAGCATAACGTCTAGCTTTTGAGGATCTTTTGATCTACTTCACTTTGTCGGGCAGGTCCTATTTAAGTGATTTCTTGATTGAGAACAGGTATGGCAGTAATCAGGCCTGGGTGTGGCTAAAGAAATTGAACTCAGCTTTCCAAAGATGTGATAAACCACAGTTAATTTATGTTTTAACGGGGCAGGGGGCAATCACTTTTTCACACAGGGCCATGTAGGTTTGGATTTTTTTTTACCCTTAATAATAAACACCATCATTTAAAAACTGCATTTTGTTTTTACTTGTGTTATTTTTGTCTAATATTTAAATTTGTTTGGTGATCTGAAACATTTACGAAGTGTGACAAACATACAAAAAAATGAGAAATCAGGAAGGGGGCAAACACTTTTTCACACCACTGTATTCTACCTGCTCTCTACTGTCACTACAGATCACGTCATCTGCGAACATCATGGTCCATCTGTCAGCCTATCCATCACTATAGCAAACAAGAAGGGGCTCAGAGCCGATCCCTAATGTAATCCCACCCCCAACTTGAATCCATCTGTCACTCCTACAGCACACCTCAGCTCCATCTCACTGTCCTCATACATGTCCTGCACACCCCTCACATACTCCTCTGCCACTCCTGACGTCCTCATACAGTACCCCATTTCCTCTCTTGGCACCCTATCATATGCTTTCTCTAGAGCCACAAAAACACACTGCAACTCCTTCTGACCTTCTGTATACTTCTCCACTCTTAAAACAAACATTGCATCTGTAGTACTTTTTTTGGGCATGAAACCGTACTGCTGCTCAATGATTGTCACCTCTCTTCTTAACCTGGCTTCAACAACTCTTTCCCATATCTTCATAGTGTGGCTGATTAACTTTATACCTCTGCAGTTACTACAGCTCTGTGCCTCACCCTTGTTCTTGGAAATTGGTACCACTAAACTTCTTCTTGTCACGGTTTGTAAATACAGGACCCAGATGCGAACAAGAACAAGGCAAAACTTAGGCAGGAATCCGATGGCAGACAAGACAGACGTGTGTTGCTCATGCTGTATGACAAGGACACCAGTGCAGAACACAGACTGACACAGACATAAATAGACAATGAATAATCAAAGTAACATGGAACAGGTGGACTTCCGGTTATGGCTGCCACGTAGGACGGACGTGTCTCGCTCTGCTCTGCTCCTGGAAAAAAAAAAAATCGGCAAATAACTCTCTCATTTGGGACAGAACGTATCCCAGCATTTGGGCGAAGATATGTCGGCGAAGCCTAAGGCTGGAAAACCAGGAAAAGGAAAAAGCGAGCCGCCGAAACAGTCCAAATTAACGGACTTTCAGGTCTGTGACGCAGTAAACAAAACTCCATATATGGCGGAGGAGGCTGGCAACGCTGCAATGTCTGCGGGGGGAGGCGCAGATGCGCTGATGGCAGCCATGAGTTCAATGAGAGCGGACTTTTCCTCTAGATTTGATGGGATTATGACAGCGTTGGAAGGAATAAGAAAGGAATTGGGTGACTGTGTAGAACGAACGGCGCAGATGGAGCTCCGTCTCGCTAGTGCTGAAGATGACGTCACCCGTCTTCAATTAAAGGTGCGCACTTTGGAAAAAAAAAAATAAATTTCTGGAAGATAATATTTTGGATTTGGAATCTCGGTCGAGACAGAATAATTTGAGGCTGGTGGGTCTTCCAGAGGAATCAGAAGGTCGGGACGTATGTTCCTTTCTGGAAAAGTGGATTCCGGAGGTGCTGGGCAGCGAGGAGTTGCAATCAGCAGTGGTTCTGGAAAAAGCACATCGTATTGGCCCACGGAGAGATAAGGGACCGCCGAGGACCTTAATTATGAAGTTTCTTAGCAACAGAGACAGGATGAAGATCTTCAACGCTGCACGAGCTAAAAAAGGAGAGATTAAACACCAGGACCAGCAGGTGCGGTTCTACCCAGATTTGGCCACAGGAATCCAGCAATTGAGGAAGCAGTTTGATCCCGTACGTAAGGAGCTGCGCAACCTTGGGATTCGTCATGGTGTAATCTATCCTGCGAGACTGCTGACCACGTATGAGGGCAGAACCCACATCTTCAAGACCCCAGAGGAGGCGCAGGAGTTCATCAAGATAAGATAAGATAAGATAAGATAAGCCTTTATTAGTCCCACAACGGGGAAATTCCAGGATTGCAACAGCACAGGGATAGCAACACTCAGAGCAACAATCAGAAGGCAAGGAAAAAAAAAAAAAAAAAAAAAAAAAAAAAAAACAATCAGCAAGAGCAGCTAATATACATATGTACATATTACTATAAAATATATATATACACACACACAGACACACAGACACACAGTGCAGAGCATTGTAGCTGGATGGAATAAATATATGAATATATGAACACACAGTGCAGAGCATTGTAGCTAGATGGAATAAATATGTAAATATATAAACACCCACAGTACGGAGCATTGCAGCTAGGTGGAATAAATATGCAAGTATATAAACACACACAGTGCGGAGCAATGTAGCTAGATGGAATAATAAGATAAGATAAGATAAGATAAGCCTTTATTAGTCCCACAACGGGGAAATTCCAGGATTGCAACAGCACAGGGATAGCAACACTCAGAGCAACAATCAGAAGGCAAGAAAAAAAAACAAGCAAGCAAGAGCAGCTAATAAACATATGTACGTATTACTATAAAATATATATATATACACACACACACAGACACACAGTGCAGAGCATTGTAGCTGGATGGAATAATATATGAATATATGAACACACAGTGCAGAGCATTGTAGCTAGGTGGAATAAATATGCAAGTATATAAACACACACAGTGCGGAGCAATGTAGCTAGATGGAATAACATGTAGATATATAAATATATAAACACCCACAGTACGGAGCATTGCAGCTAGACGGAACAAATATGCAAATATATAAACACACACAGTGCAGAGCATTGCCGCTAGATGGAATGAAACAGCATAACCGTCTACCCAGCTATCCTGCATGGTATGATTATGTGCCCATACACACTCTCACCCTCCATAGCGACCGGCATGCTCCTAGTTGTATGCCGGAGAGGACCACTGTGTAAGTCTATTGCATCTTCTGCATTCAAAAAACTATTAGTTTGTTACGTCTTTTTTGCTATCTCTGCGAGCAGCCCTGCTTAGGTTGTACAGTCTGACAGCCGTTGGTAGGAAGGACCTACGAAACCTCTCGGTTGTGCACCTGGGATGATGTAGTCTGCTGCTAAATGAGCTCCTCAGTGCATTCAGTATGTCCTGCATAGGGTGGAACTCGGACTCCAGCAGAGATGACAGTTTAGCCACCGTCCTTCTCTCTCCTATCTCCTCCATCGGATCAAGGCGCTGCCCCAGGACAGAGCTAGCTTTCTTAATCAGTTTGTTCAGTCTCTTCCTATCGGCTGCAGTAATGCCACTGCCCCAGCAGACCACTCCAAAAGTGATGGCTGATGCCACCACCGTGTCATAGAATGACTTCAGCAGCGCCCCTTGTACACCAAAAGACCTGAGTCTCCTCAGCAGGAACAGCCTGCGCTGTCCCTTCTTGTAGAGTGCATCAGTATTGTGTGACCAGTCTAGTTTATTGTTCAGATGAATACCCAGGTACTTATAGGATGTCACCATCTCGATGTCTGTTCCCTGTATATTTACTGGTACTGTGAGGGGCTGCCCATGCCTGCGGCAGTCCACCACCAGCTCCTTAGTTTTCCTCGCGTTGATCTGGAGGCAGTTCCGATGGCACCAGTCCACGAAGTCCTGGATAAGCCCTCTGTACTCAGCTTCATCTCCATTGGAGATGAGGCCAACGATCGCAGAGTCATCAGAGAACTTCTGTAGATGGCAGTGTGTTGTGTTGTGTGAGAAGTCCGCAGTATAAAGAGTGAACAGGAAGGGAGCCAGCACCGTTCCCTGGGGGGCCCCCGTGCTACTGATGATCGTGTCGGACACACAGTCCCGGGTTCTCACAAACTGAGGCCGGTTCGTGAGGTAGTCCAGGATCCATGATGACAGGTGCTGGTCCACCCCTGCGCGCAGCAGCTTGTCCTTCAGGATCATCGGTTGGATGGTGTTGAAAGCACTGGAGAAGTCAAAGAACATGATCCTCACCATATTCCCGGGCTTCTCCAGGTGGGACAGAGAACGGTGAAGGAGGAAGATCACCGCATCCTCCACCCCAATGCCATGCTGGTAGGCGAACTGGAGTGGATCCATCGCTGGTTCCACCAGGGGGCGGAGGTGAGCAAGGAGCAGTCTCTCCAGGGTCTTCATCAAGTGGGACGTCAAGGCCACCGGTCTGTAGCTGTTCAGGTCTTTGGGGTGGGAAGTTTTTGGTACAGGTACCACACAAGATGTTTTCCACAGCTGTGGTACCCTCCCCAGTTTCAGGCTCATGTTGAAGATATACGTCACAATCCCACACAGCTGGTCTGCACAGGACTTGAGGAGCTTTGCGCTGATGCCGTCCGGTCCCGGCGCCTTCCTCGCCTTGATCTTCCTCAGCTCCGTCCTCACCTGGGTCCTGGTCAGGGTCAGGATGGGGGGCTGTGTGTTGGGAGTGGGGGGGTGTTGGTAGAGTGGGGAGTGGGCAGCAGGACTTGATTTCTTTAGAGGCAGCAGTGGTTGTTGTGCAGTCAGGGGGGAGGGCGGTTGGTCAAATCTATTGAAAAACAGATTCAGGTTGTTCGCCCACTCCCTGCCCCCTGTGGCCTGGGGGGAGGTATTCTGGAGCCCCGAGATGGTTTTGAGGTTTCTCCAGACCCCGCTGATGTCGCTCTGTTGCAGCTTGTCCTCCATCTTCTTCCTGAAGCTGTCCTTGCCTTCTCTGATCTTTCTCCTCAGCTCCCTCTGTACGGATCAAGAAGATCAAAGAAGAAGAAGAGACTGGTGGGAGCTAAGCATGAACAAAATATAAGGTAGAATAATTAAGCATTTGCACAGGCACCTGACTGACTTGAAGTAAATAGTAAGTTTACAAAATATAGATTGTATTATATATTAAAAAAACAAAACAAAAACAAAACAAACAAAAAAAAAAAAAACTATGATGTACAAAGTTGTTAAAAATTTTGGAGTTAAGTTGGAAAACTACAGAGGAGAGTTAATGTTATGTCATTAAAAGCAGTAGAGTTAGGGTGATTGGGAGGATGAAGAAGGAGTGGCTTAGGCTGTTCCCCGTGGGTGTGGAACGGTCGATGGCTATATCGGGAGACAGAATTTTTCTTTTGATTTTGGGGGGTTTGCCACAAGTGTGGGAAGGGGAAATTTGTTTGTGTGTAGTTTGTAGGATGAATGTTCAACCACTCATGTTTTTGCTTCTCTGTATGAGCATGTTTACACTGCAAGGTGATCCCAAACTCTCTATTGATCATGGACCAAAGTGTTAATCTTAATTTAACTTCATGGAATTGCAGAGGTCTACAAAATTTAAAAAAACTTAAACAAGTTATGAATAAAATAAAGGACATGGGTTCAAGAATTGTGTTTTTACAAGAAACTCATCTGATAGAGGAGGATGTTAAAAGAATTAGGAGTAGATGGCAGGGAAGTGTATTCACCTCTTCATTTTCATCCCGAGCCAGGGGAGTTATGACTCTCATACATAAATCAGTTCCTTTTCAAGTGAAAAATGTAATTGGAGACAAATTTGGAAGATATGTAATCATTCAAGGTTCTTTGCTATTAGAAAATATAAATCTTGTGAACTTATATGGTCCCAATATAGATGATCAGAAGTTCTTTGCTAATTTATTTCTCATCTTATCATCACTTACAGGGCAACATACTGTATAATAGCAGGGGATTTTAATTGTACATTGAATCCAGGTGTGGATAGATCAACAGGACTGGATTGTACGCACATTGGATGTAGGATGACTATTAATCATTTTATGAAAGAATTGAGATTGTTAGATATATGGAGAGAAATGAAACCACAAGTTAAAGCCTATTCTTGTTATTCCAGTACCTACAAGACATTCTCACGTATTGATTATTTTTTGATTTCCACAGAATTAAGGTCCAAGATTCAAAACTGCTTTTATGATAACATCGTGATCTCTGATCATGCACCCTGTTGTCTAATATATGTAGATAAAAAATTGACAAAGGAATCAGGTAGATGGCAATTTCAGCATAAATGGCTTCAGGATGAGGAATTTGTCAAGTATATAGAAAAACAGATAGACGAGTTCTTTGACATCAATACTACACAAACATCAGCATGTGTAAAGTGGGAGGCTTTCAAAGCTTTTATTAGGGGACATATTATTAGTTATACAGGATCAAAATCTAAGAAGACTCGAGAGGAGAGAGCTAAATTGGAACATAAAATAAAAAGTCTTCAGGAAAAAGTGTATGCAGGAAGTGACCCAAGGTTGGAGAATGAATTACTGATTTTGAGAGCTGAATACGACAAAAAATCAGCGAATAGAGCTGCCTCGAGTCTTCTAAGATTGAAACAATCTTTTTATGAACAAGGTGAAAAATCAGGAAAATTATTAGCATGGCAGATTAAACAATTGGAAATTAAAACACCAATTACCAGTATTATAAGTAAGGGACAGGTAGTTATAGATCCTTTAGAAATTAATAGAGCCTTTAGAGATTACTATGAAAAATTATATGATACCAAAAATGAACCTGATTTAACAAAACTAAATGGGTTTTTGAACGAACTATCTATACCATGTATTCCAAATGAAAACAGGGAGATATTGGAGTCTAAAATTAGTCAAGAAGAAGTTGGGCTAGCCATTGATAATATGAAATCAGGAAAAAGTGCAGGACCAGATGGTCTTCCAGTTGACCTTTATAAAAAATTTAAGAATAAATTAATAAAACCTTTTTTGGAAATGGTTTTAGAAGCATTTCAAAATAATAATTTACCATCATACATAAATAATGCCTTAATTATACTGCTGCCAAAACCAGGTAAGCCCTCTAATAAATGTGAAAATATGAGACCAATAAGCTTATTAAACGCCGACCTTAAGATAATCTGTAAAATTTTAGCAAGACGAATACAAGAAATTTTACCAAATATTATTAATCGAGATCAGAATGGCTTTATAAAGGGTAGACAAGGCTTCCATAATGTAAGAAGACTATTTAATATTATTTATTTTAATAAAGAAGCACCGGATACAGCTCTCCTATCATTGGACGCCGAAAAGGCCTTTGATAGAGTTGAATGGCCCTTTCTTTTTGAAGTCCTACAAAGGTTTGGACTTGGAAATAATTTCATAAAATGGGTTCAAATAATATACAATAATGCTACAGCAGAAATCCTAACAAATAACAATATTTCAAAACCAATAAAAATCAATAGAGGATGTCGACAAGGCTGTCCACTTTCACCTTGACTGTTTACTATGGCAATTGAACCTTTAGCGATAGCGATACGTTTACATTCACAAATATATGGAATTAAAGTTGGACCAACAGAACATAAAATCTCCCTGTACGCCGATGATATAATTTTGTTTATGTCGAATCTAAAAAAATCAATTCCAACCTTGTTGAATTTAATAAAGAATTTTGGGGAAATATCAGGATATAAAATAAATAAAACTAAATCTTCAATATTAATGCTAAATGAGACCCAGAGAAATTACCCAGCCCCTGAGGCAAATCAATTCAATGTTGTAAATCAGTTTAAATATTTAGGAATCCAAATTATGCCTAAGCTAGAATCGGTCGCCAGCGTCAACTATGAAGCCTTAATGTCAGATATCAATGAGTTAACTCAGAGATGGATGTCACTACCAATGTCGATGATCGGGAGAATCAATATACTTAAAAGTAATATTTTACCTAAAATACTTTATTTATTTCAATACATTCCCTTATCACCACCTTTAGATCTATTCTCAAGAATAAAAAAAAAGTTAGTGGAATTTATATGGAACAACAGGAGGGCTAGATTACGTCTGTCTTTATTATATTTACCATTTGATCGTGGAGGTCTGAAATGTCCAAATTTTATGTTGTATTATTGGTCGGCACAACTGAGGTCTATGACATATTATTTTTCATCAAATGATCTCCCTCACTGGACTGAAATGGAATCATACAATTTACCTTTACCTCTTCCCATATTCATATACTCAGATTCGGCAAAAAAATTACAAAAACAAGTTAAAAATCCATTTGTAAAGCATATGATCAAAATATGGTGTGAAGCTAAAAACTATTTAAAAGAACCACAGTTATTGTCACAATTTAGTCCAATATGGGGTAATCAATATTTTAAACCAGGGAGAGCGGACGCTGTATTTAAAGTATGGAATTTAAAAGGGATACAAAAGATTCAGGATTTATATTTGCCATGTGCAGACAACATAATGTCTTTTGAAGAGCTGAGGATCAAATTTAATCTCAATAGAACACATTTTTTTAAATATCTTCAACTTAGAAACTTTATTCGATCAAATCAAAATAAAGCTCTCACTCGACCTATTTATTCATCCTTGGAAAAAATGATGATGAAAGATAGTAAAAGAAAGGGTATTATTTCAGAGTTTTATAACTCATTGACACTATCTTCAAGTGAAAATTCACTGAAAAGATTAAACTACTGGAAAGAAGATCTGCAAATTGAAATTTCGGAGGAACAATGGGAATTGGCTTGTACAGAAGCTCAAACCAAATCAATAAATGCACGCCTTAAATTGATACATTTCAAATGGTTAATGCGGATGTATGTTACACCGGAGGAGTTAAATAGATATAACAAAAATATACCAGATACATGCACAAAATGCATGGAAAGTAAAGGAACCCTATTTCATTGTTTATGGGAATGTAGATTAATAAGAATGTTTTGGGAAGAGGTGAGGGTAACAATTGAAAAAATAATCTCAAAACAAATCATACTGAATCCTAAACTGTTTTTGTTGGGTCTGTACCCAGAAAAGCATAATTTTAATAAAAGTGAAAGAACATTCATAGACCTCAGTTTGCTTAATGCCAAAAAATGTATTGCACTATTATGGAAAAAGACTCATAGACCAGATGTGACTCAGTGGTTAAGACAGATGTTAACAAACCTTCCATTAGAAAGAATAACATATATACTGAAATCAAAGGAAATTGTGTTTGAGAATATATGGAGACCTTTTATTGATTATGTAAAAAATTTAAACATAACTCTTGAAGAAGAAGGTGAATGATGTGTGTGGACCTTGTAAATTCCAAACTGGTGAACATAATATGTATACTTATGTATTGGATTGTCTAGACTAAACAGAGGAGCATTGTTGAAGACTTGATTTTGTTGGTGGTTGTTGGTGTTTTTAGTGCATTTTTTTTTTTTTTTTGTAGTACTTTAGCGTTAGTGTTTGATTGTTTGTATCATGTTTGTTAAAAAAAAAAAGGTTCAATAAAGATATTGTGGAAAAAAAAAACATGGAACAGGTGGGCACAATCAGTGGCAAACAGAGACGGCAGGGAATGGTCACAGGCACAGAAAACAGGACGGGCGGGGCTGCATAGACAATCACTAACAGGGGAAACACATGAGATATAATGACAACCAACCAGGGGAGACCATAAACACCAAGATAATAATAAATAATAATGACCAACTAAGAACCGAGCAGGGAACAAATCCTATGGAACACAAATGCAGACATCCATCCATCCATCCATCTTCTACCGCTTTTCCGGAGGTCCGGGTCGCGGAGGCAGCAGTTCAAGCAGAGAAGCCCAGACTTCCCTCTCCCCAGCCACCTGCTCCAGCTCTTCAGAGGGGATACCAAGGCGTTCCCAGACTAGCTGGGAGACATAGTCTCTCCACCGAGTCCTGGGTCTGCCCCGGGGTCTCCTCCCAGTGGGACGTGCCTGAAACACCTCAAGTGGGAGGCGTCCAGGAGGCATCCTAATCAGATGCCCATACCACCTCAACTGACTCCTTTCAATGTGGAGGAGCAGCGGTTCTACTCTGAGCCTCTCCCGGATGACTGAGCTCCTCACCCTATCTCTGAGGGTGAGTCCAGCAATCCTATGGAGAAAGCTCATTTCAGCCGCTTGTATCCGCGATCTCGTTCTTTCGGTCATTACCCAAAGCTCGTGACCATAGGTGAGAGTAGGAACGTAGATTGACTGGTAAATCGACAGCTTTGCCTTAGAACTAAGCTCCCTCTTCACCACAACAGACCGGTACAACGTCCGCATCACTGCAGATGCTGCTCCAATCCGTCTGTTGATCTCTCGCTCCATTTTCCCCTCACTCGTGAACAAGACCCCAAGATACTTAAACTCCTCCACTTGGGGCAGGAGCCTGTCCCCAACCCGGAGAGGACAATCCACCTTTTTCCGGCTGAGGACCATGGACTCGGACTTGGAGGTGCTGATTCTCATCCCAGCCGCTTCACACTCAGCGGCAAACCGTCCCAGCAAGAACTGTAGGTCATTGCTGGATGAAGCCAACAGGACAACATCATCTGCAAACAACAGAGATGAGATCCTGTGGTCACCAAGCATGACACCCTCCATTCCCTGGCTGCGCCTAGAAATCCTGTCCATAAAATTATGAACAGGACCGGTGACAAAGGGCAGCCCTGGCGGAGTCCAACTCTCACTGGGAATGACTCCGACCGAGTGTTGGCAATGCGAACTAAACTCTCACAACGGTCGTACAGAGACCGAATAGCTCGTAACAACAAGCCCGATACCCCATACTCCCGAAGCACCCCCCACAAAAATCCACGAGGGACGCGGTCAAATGCCTTCTCCAAGTCCACAAAACACATGTAAACTGGTTGGGCAAACTCCCACGAACCCTCAAGAATTCTCGAGAGGGTAAAGAGCTGGTCCGATGTGCCACGGCCAGGACGAAAACCACATTGCTCCTCCTGAATCCGAGGTTCGACCAACGGCCGGACTCTCCTCTCCAGTACCTTGGCATAGACCTTCCCAGGGAGGCTGAGGAGTGTGATCCCTCTAAAGTTGGAGCACACCCTCCGGTCCCCTTTTTTGAAGAGAGGAACCACCACCCCGGTTTGCCATGCCAAAGGCACTGCCCCCGACCTCCACGCAATGTTGCAGAGGCGTGTCAACCATGACAACCCAACAACATCCAGGGCCTTGAGGTACTCGGGGCGAATCTCGTCCACCCCCGGGGCCCGGCCACCAAGGAGATTTTTAACCACCTTGGCGACCTCAGCCCCTGTGATAGGCGAGTCATCCCCCTCGTCCCCAAACCCTGCTTCCTCTGTGGAAGGCGTATCAGTGGGATTGAGGAGATCCTCGAAGTATTCCTTCCACCGCCCGACGATATCCCCAGTTGAAGTCAACAGTGTCCCATCCGCACCATACACAGTGTGGACGGGGAGCTGCTTTCCCCTCCTGAGCCGCCGAACAGTTTGCCAGAATCTCTTTGAAGCCGACCGAAAGTCTTGTTCCATGGCCTCACCGAACTCTTCCCATACCCGGGTTTTTGCTTCAGCAACCACCCGAGCTGCACTCCGCTTGGCCTGCCGGTACACCTCAGCTGCTTCGGGAGTCCCACAAGCCAACCAAGCTTGATAGGACTCCTTCTTCAGCTTAATGGCCCCCCTCACCACTGGTGTCCACCACTTGGTTCGGGGGTTGCCACCACGAGATGCACCGACCACCTTGCGGCCGCAGCTCTGGGCTGCCGCTTCAACAACAGAGGTGGAGAACATGGCCCATTCAGACTCCATGTCTCCAGACTCCCTCGGAATGTGGTTGAAGTTCTTCCGGAGGTGGGAGTTGAAGACCTCCCGGACAGGGGCCTCAGCCAGACGCTCCCAGCACACCCTCACTATACGTTTGGGTCTACCAGGTCTGAATGGCTTCCTCCCCTGCCATCGGATCCAACTCACCACCAGGTGGTGATCAGTTGACAGCTCTGCACCTCTCTTTACTCGGGTGTCCAAGACATACGGTCGCAGGTCTGATGATACGATAACAAAATCGATCATCGACCTGCGGCCTAGGGTGTCCTGGTGCCAGGTGCACATATGGACACCCTTATGCTTGAACATGGTGTTCGTTATAGACAGACTGTGGTTAGCACAGAAGTCCAATAACTGAACACCACTCGGGTTCAGATCGGGCAGGCCGTTCCTCCCAATCACCCCCCTCCAGGTTTCACTGTCGTTGCCCACGTGCGCATTGAAGTCCCCCAGTAGGACAATGGAGTCTCCAGGAGGAGCACCCTCCAGCACCCCAGTCACAGACTCCAAAAAGGGTGGGTACTCTGAAACATCATTTGGTGCATAGGCACAAATGATGGTCAGGACCCGTTTCCCAACCCGAAGGCGCAGGGAAGCAACCCTTTCGTCCACCGGGGAAAACTCCAATATAGAGGCAGCAAGGTGGGGCGATACAAGAATACCTACCCCTGCTCGTCGCCTCTCGCCCGGGGCAACTCCAGAAAAGGCCAAGCTCCAGCCCCTCTCCAGGAGACTGGTTCCGGAACCGGAGCTGTGTGTTGAGGTGAGGCCGACTATATCTAGCCGGTATCGCTCAATCTCGTACACCAGCTCAGGCTCCTTCCCCACCAGAGAGGTGACATTCCACGTACCAAAAGCCAGTTTAGAAAGCTTGGGATCAGTCCGCCAAGGTCTCCGCCTTTGACTGCCACCTAATCCACATAGCACCGGACTTCCATGATCCCTCCTGCAGGTGGTGAACCTACTGGAGGGCGGACCCATGTAACTCCTTCGGGCTGAGCCCGGCCGGGTCCCATGGGTGGAAACCCGGCCACCAGACGCTAGCCTTCGAGCCCCTCCCCCAGGCCTGGCTCCAGGGTGGGGCCCCGGTAACCCCATACCGGGCGGGGTACACTGAATCCTTGATATACAATTTATCATGAGAGTCTGTTGGATCGTTCTTCGTCTGGCCCTTCACCCAGGACCAGTTTGTCTTGGGAGACCCTATCAGAGGCAAATTGCCCCGGACAACATAGCTCCTGGGATCAATGGGGCACGCAAACCCCCCCACCACGATAAGGTGACGATCCATGAGGGGGCAAATGCAGACATAATAATAGATAATAATAAATACAGCAAAACCCCAAAACAAACTCAAAGTGAGGATGTGGGCTGGGGCCCATTCCCTGGAGGCAAGAAATAAAGCTATAACTCAAGGTGAGGACATGAGGCCCAGTCCACAGCCTGATGGTGCCCCCCCCCCCATAAGGGTGGCTTCCAGATGACCCAGAGAGTAACATCACACACAAAAAAAACCAAAACCACCTCCCGCGTTGGGGGGGGGGACAAGGCCAGGCAGGCCGAAACAACCCCCCCCCCCACTTCCCCACAGAGGCCAAAAACAAAACAACATTTGTGTGGCTGACAAAGTCCACGACCCCAAACTTAAACACAAAACGGGTCAGGTGGTCTACCCAAGTCCATGGACCAGGGGATCGAATAACCAGGCAGGTCAGGGGGCCTACCCCAGTCCAAGGGCTCCCAGACCATAATGCAGGACAGGTTGAGTGTGGCCTGCCACTGTCCTTAGGTCAATGAACCACAGTGTGAGGTGGAACGGCGGCCGCAAGGACACAGAACTCACCAAACACCAACAAAGGAGCTCTATGTTCTGTGACCGGTGACTACAGCACGCTGACCCCAGGAGCCAACAGTGGAGGCCCACTGGCCTCTGAGACACCAGGTGGAGGTCCACCGGCCTCTGGAATGACAGGTGGAGCAGACTGCTTGACCACTGGAACCACGGGTGGAGGTCCCCCGACCTCTGAAATGATAGATAGAGGCCCCCCGGCCTCTAGAATGACAGGTGGAGGTCCCCCGACCTCTGGAATGCGAATGCTGGGTGGCTGAGGAGGAACGTGGTCCTCCTGCGGCTCCATCCTCAACATCATAGCCACCTCAGACGAGGGAGGAGAACAGTAGGTCAATGAGGTGACACCACAGTCAACAGCAGTAGAGACTGGTGGAAAGGACTCAAAAGTTGGTGGAATCTGCGCTTGGGTTCCCCCACCATGAGCAAGGCAAGTCTTTTCTACAATGGTGGTTGAAAATAAATGAAAATGTACTTGCCTTAACTCCTGGTCTCCTGCTGCCGGGGTGACAACCTCAGAATGCATATCTGGAACCAGGAGCGTGCACCTTAGGTGGAGCAGGAGCATGCATCTCGGGCTGAGCAAGAACAGGCGGGTGCACATTGGGAACAGCTGGAGCCGTTGTGTGCACCTCAGGGATGGCTGGAGCTGTCTGGAGAGGAACCGGAGCTGGTGGTGGTGCTGGGGAGCGACTTGGAGGTGGTACTGGAACTTCCGGAACAGCAGACACTTTCATAATCAGTCAGCTCCCACCCAGTATTGGCAAACACTCTGAAAAAATGCAGAGGAGAAGTGGGAGAAGCAGGTGAAGATGGTTGGATGGATATGGCAGCAGAAATGGCAGCAGAGAGCGGTGACGAGAGCTCAGCAGTGATGGTAGGTGGCTGTCGATGGACCCCCTCCTCGGGAACAAGGCAAGACATTTCATTTGTAGATGTTAAAAAATGAGGTACTTGCCCATGTTCCTGTTCTGCTGCCGCTGGTCAGGCAAGTCTTCTCGGGTGTTGTCGGAAATCGTCTGACAAGGAGCCACTGCACGATGGCATGGTGCTGCGTCAAGGGGGAGGGTGTGGAGGTCTGGAACGGCTCCGCTGACAAGGAAGAGCCGGGCTGATGAGTCTGCTGGTACCAGCATGACCCGCATCCTTTGGCTCGTGTCTGTCTCCCCTCCCTCTGCTCCTCTCCCGCCGCTGGCGATGGCTCCACCAGCCCCCGGAGCATCCACTGCAAATTATGTATGGAGCGCAGGAGTCCGGTAAGCTGAGGGATTCCCTCCCATTGCAGGGAGGGAAAGCGCTTAATCAGTTCGTCAATGCCCTCTAGGGAGCTGAGGGCTTTCGCTGGTGTGCAGAAGGTGCGGGCATCCTTGATGAGGATTTCATTGAAGGAAGCAGCCCAATCTTCCTCCTCATCAAGACCCATCTTAGAAGAACTTGCATCCGCTGGGTCCATACTGACTTGTTTCCTACTGTCACGGTTTGTAAATACAGGACCCAGATGCGAGACTCAAGTTCAAGTTTTTAAAAAAAAAATTTTTTTGAACCCCTGCCTCCCGGGTGTGGGGCGGATGCTCTACCAACTGAGCCACCACTCCGGTAATTGAATGTTACGTCATCATTGTTCAAAATTCAGAGAATTTCAAGAAATAAAGAATTTTGCATCATATAAAGCGAAAATACCTGTACATATAAACAAAAACGTAAGAAAACATGTGGCCATCGTTCAAAAAGTTGACCTGACTGAGCAAAACCAGTGTGATTTTTGGATTCAGCACATCAAAATTGTCCTAAATCAGCTAAAAAAAAACTTAGACAATAAATTTGGTGTTGACCAGTGTAATAAAAAAACAATGGCCAACTAAGAACCGAGCAGGGAACAAATCCTATAGAACACAAATGCAGACATAATAATGAATAATAATAAATACAGAAAACCCCCAAAATAAACACAAAGGGAGGACGTGGGCTGGGGCACATGCCCTGGAGGCAAGGAATAAAGCTATAACTCAGGGTGAGGACATAGGGCCCAGTCCACAGCCTGACACTTCTCCACTCCTGAGGCATCCTCTCACTTTCCAAGATTGTGTTAAACAATCTGGTTAAAAAGTCTACTGCCATCTCTCCTTCATCCATCCGCCTCTCTCTCATTTTCTTCATTCCTCAGCTCCTTAAAATGCTCATTCCACCTTCTCTTTAGATCCAATCTTAAAAACTAACTAACCTGCACTTATATAGCGCTTTTCTAGTCACAAAGACCTTTCACTAGTACTAACCCTCTATGCTAAGGGCCTATAGGAAACAGATATCTAGGGATAATTTTGAACAGCCAATTAACCTAACATGTATGTCTTTGGATTGTGGGAGGAAACCAGAGCCCCTGGAGTAAACCCATGCAGCACAGGGAGAACATGCAAACTCCACACCGAAAGGTTCCAACCCCTGCCAGCCTGGGGATTCGAACCAGGAACCTTCTAGCTGTACGGCAACAGTGCTAACCACTGCACCACCGTGCTGCCCAAAACAACCACAGCTGACACAATGTGTTGTACATCAATGATAAATATAAAAACAATAAAATGATGTTAAAAAAGCACAACACAAATAAAACAATAGTCATACAATAAAAGCAACAAAAACAAATAAAATCAATGTCTCAAACTGAGTCAAAAGCCAGAGAATAAAAATGGGTTTTAAGATGTTTTAAAAATGGATAGTGAAGGGGCTTGTCTAATGGACAAAGGGAGATTGTTCCATAGTTTAGGTACAGCAACAAAAAAAGGTCTGTCCCCTCTGAGCTTCCTCTTTGATTTCGGTATCTCCAGGAACAGCTGATCAGCTGACCTGAGAGACCAAGCAGGGGTGTAAAGGTAAAGCAGCTCAGAGAGGTAAAGTGGGGCAAGGCCATTTAATGGTTTAAAAACAAATAAGAGTTTTAAAATGATCACTAAAGTACACAGGCAGCCAATGAAAGTGGTCCCTCTTACGTGTTCCAGTTAAAAGAAGTGCAGTGGCATTTTGAACCAATGTGAGACGTGAAAGGGAAGGCTGGCTGACTCCAAAATAAAGTGCGTTACAGTAATCCAGTCAAGATGTGATGAAGGCATGGATTACTGCTTTGAAGTGCTGCTTTGAAAGAATGGGTTTAACCTTTGCCAGCTGCCTTAAATGAAAAAAGCTGGACTTGACTACTGCACCAATTTGATCTAATTTAAAATCACTATCCATCTTAAAACCCAAGTTAGTAATAGTGGGCTTATCAAACCCTGCCAAGGAGCCCAAGCCAACAGGGCGGGGGGCTCACATAAGTCACTGGGTCCAAACTGGGTCCAAACACCATCACTTCAGTCTTATTTTCATTAAAATTTAAGCGGTTTAAGGCCAACCAGTCTTTAATGTCATCAAGATCTGCAAGGAGTGATTTAATTGAGAATGTCTCCTTTCACTTTAATGGTACAATTATCTGAGTGTCATCAGCGTAACAGTGGAAGGAGATAAGGAGATACCATGCTTCTTAAGAACTGAACTGTGGAAGTAAGTAAAGGGAGAAAAGCAAGGCCCCTAAAACTGAGCCCTACGGAACCCCACATGACAGGGAAGCAGAGGAAGATTCAAAATCAGCAAGACTTATACACATGGTTCTATCTGTCAAATAGGACCTAAACCAGTCCAATGCAATGCCATAAATACCCACAAGATGATGTATATATGATCTAATTTGGATTGTATTGTATTTACCCATGCAGATAGACTTAACAATAAATGACTGTAGTACCACCAAACTTGCTGTGGTGGTTGGCTTTGAGACTGTTGCCAATTTCTAGGATTTTGAGGTCACAGGGTTTCCAACTGTTTGTTTTCTGGACATGAACAGCGGTGGATATTAACTCCAAACATGGTGTAGGAGTAATGCACAAAACATTTTAGATATGCATTGATTTTTGAGGTCACAAGGTCAAAGATCATGGGGCCAGCAACGGTTTAATTTTGCAGACTACAAAATACAAACGGCTGCAGATCTCTGCAACAAACCTGTGGCAGTGTCATTACATGCAATGTTCTAGACTTGCATTTATTTTGATGTTGACAAGATCAAAGGTTAGGGTTGCAGGGTCAGTGTGGGTCTGCACCTCTGCTGAGTGCCAGCTAGTTAACTTACTATAGTCTACTGTTTTTATATATACGTATTGTAGCACCTTGGAGGAGTCAGATTATTTAGCATCTCAGACAAGAGACAGTGGATAAGCATGGGAGAACAATGCTCAGGAGGTTCCTGGCGAGATAGCAGGAAGGAGTCAAGGACGTAGGGGGTTGAATGCAGTGTAATGCAAATGTCATGTTGTGTGTGGAGAAATGCCATGAAACTTGTGAAGAGAGATTTGGGTAAAAGAAGTGGGCCTGCAAAAATGTGTCAGTCTGTTCTGTGCTTGAGAGATGTGAAGTGTGTAATAAACCGTCTGCCATGAGTCAGCCTCTTATTTCACACACTCCACACTGGTGACCCAAGACGTATTATGGAACACGAGGCAAGAACCCCGGAGCCGGCCCGGTCAGGAAGCTCCAGCGAAGCGGCAGCCATCCCACAGACAGCCTGGACTGGAACCCCCAGCCACGCGTGTGCGGTTTCAGTCAAGCTACCGGATTTCTGGCAGCACAACCCGCGCTTTTGGTTCCACCACACCGAGGCCCAGTTCGCCCTCCGGGGAGTAACGGCAGATGACACCAGATTCTACCATGTGGTCGCAGCACTGGACGCCCGCACAGCTCAGCAGGTAGCGAGCCTGCTTGATCAGCCTCCAGCCAGCAACAAATACGAGGCGCTCAAGGCTGCGCTCACCTGGCGCTACACGCTCTCGGAATGTGAGAGAGCGGAGAGGCTCCTGACGCGGGCCGAGTTAGGAGATGGTTCAGCCGCAGACCTGATTGAGAAGATGCTGGCGTTAATGGGCATGGACGACGGGCACTTTCTGTTTGCCCACCTTTTCCTCTGGAACCTTCCAACAGTGGCGAGAGCGGTTCTGGCCAATTCGCCGTTGCTGGCCACGCGGGACTACTGTGCCCTAGCCCAGGAGGCAGACCGGATCATCATCACCACCAGGGCGATCACAGTCAACGCGGCAGCGGCGGAGCCCAGCGAGACGACCAGAGGAGGCGAGGAGCCACCGACGGTAGCGGCAGCGGGGGCCAAGGAGCGCCAGAGAAGAGACACGCTCTGCTTCTACCACCGCCGCTTCGGAGAGAACGCACGCAGATGTGCGCCACCGTGCCACTTCAAGCGCTCGGGAAAACGCCGAGGCCGGTGGTCGGTAGCAGCTGCGACCCTTGGTGAAGAGAACAAGCTGCTCTACCTGACGGACGCGCACTCGGGGAGGCGTTTCCTCGTGGACACTGGAGCCCAGAAGAGCTTCATCCTGCTGACCTACGCCGACCGGCTGGCAGGACCTAGTGGCCCCGAGATGTTGGCAGCAAACGGCTCGGATATTAAGACCTTTGGTGAGAGGACGCTGATCTTATCTCTACACGGCCGCACATATGAGTGGACTTTTGTCGTAGCAGCACTGAATTACCATATCCTGGGGGCTGATTTTCTGTGTGCACATGGTTTACTGGTTGATGTTGCTAACAGGCACCTGGTTAATGCACTGTCCTTTGACTCTCTTCCCTGTATAGCTTGAGTGACCTGGCCAACAACACAAGCCAACGTCACAGCTACAGGCGGTAAGTTCCACACACTGCTCACTCAGTTCCCAGCACTCACGATCCCGACGTTTTCGGCGGCCATCGCTAAACACGGGGTGGAGCACTTTATCACCACCACCGGGCCACCCGTTTTTGCAAGACCTCGGCGCTTGGACACAGCTAAACTGGCCATAGCGCGCGAGGAGTTCGCCAGCCTGGAAAGGTTGGGCATCATCAGACGCTCGAACAGCCCATGGGCATCGCCGCTACACATGGTCCCTAAGGCTGAGGGATCGTGGCGACCGTGCGGGGATTTCCGCAGGTTGAACAACGCTACAGCACACGACCGCAACCCGATTCCCCACATACAGGATTTTCTGTTCACCTCGCTGGAGCGCGCATTTTTTCTAAAATAGACCTGGTCCGAGGTTACCACCAAGTCCCAGTGCGTGCGGAGGACGTACCCAAAACAGCGGTAATAACTCCGTTCGGTATATTCAAGTTCCTGCGCATGCCATTCGGGTTAAAAGGAGCGGCACAGACATTCCAGCGCATGATGGATGCAGTGGTGCGCGATCTCCCGTTTGTGTTCGTCTACCTGGACGATATCCTGGTAGCCAGTGTGTCCGAAGACGAACACGAAACCCACCTCAGGACGGTTTTCCGGAGGTTGGAGGAGCACGGGTTAATAATCAACCCAGCGAAATGCCAGTTCGTCGTGATGGAGATTGATTTTTGGGGGCATTGCGTCTCTCCGGAAGGAGCGATCCCGCTGCCCGACAAAGTGCGCGCCGTGGCAGATTTTCCCCGGCCTCAGACGGTCAGGGCACTGCAGGAATTTTTGGGGATGGTGAACTTTTATAACTGTTTCCTTCCCCGCGCGGCACAGCTCATGCAACCATTTTACGCCGCACTCAAGAAACAGAAACCCGCGGATAGGGTCGAATGGACCCCGGAGTGGGAGCAGGCGTTCTCGGAAGTTAAAGCAGCCCTGGCAAACGCCGCACTGCTGGCACATCCGGACCCAGCGGCCCTGATAGCACTCACCACCGACGCTTCAGACGTGGCCATAGGGGCTGTTGTGGAGCAGCGCATCGCCGGGGCTTGGAAGCCGCTCGCCTTTTTCAGCAGAACTTTGCGCAACAGTGAATGTAAATACAGCACGTTCGACAGGGAGCTGCTGGCCCTCCACCTGGCCATATGCCACTTCCAGTTCTGGCTGGAAGGGCGCAGCTTCACCGCGTTCGTGGACTACAAGCCACTAACGTTCGCGATGGCCAAGGTTTCAGAACCGTGGTCGGCCCTGCAGCAGAGACAGCTGGCCGCAATCTCATAGTTTACTACCGATATTCAGCATGTGTCGGGTAAACTGAATGTGGTGGCGGACTGCCTCTCGTGCGCCGTGGTGGCCCCGGTCTGCGTGGGGATAGATTATGCAGCCATGGCCGCGGAGCAGATTAGCGATGCAGACGTGCGCGCGCTCCAGTCTGGACCAACAGGGTTAAGGCTGGAGAGCAGGGTGCTGCAAGATGGCGCCCCCCCCCCAATCTGCGATGTCTCCACGGGACGCCCACGTCTGGTGGTCCCGGTCGCATGGCGCCACCACGTGTTTGAGTCGGTTCACACTCTGGTGCACCCAAGAGTGCGCGCGTCGGTCAAAATGGTGGGAGAGAGGTTTGTGTGGCCGAGCCTACGCAAACAAGTAAAAGAGTGGGCTGCAGCCTGCGTGGCGTGCCAACAAGCCAAGGTACACAGACACACGAAGGCTCCCTTGGAGCCGTTTCGGGTACCGGCTAAGAGGTTCGACCATGTTCATGTGGACCTCGTGGGCCCCCTCCCGCCATCACAGGGGTGCATGCACCTCCTGACAGTAGTGGATCGCACCACGCGCTGGCCAGAAGCAGTCCCGCTGGCAGCAACCACGTCCGCAGACGTAGCACGCGCTTTTTTAACAGCATGGGTGGCACGTTTTGGAGTCCCATCGGACATTACGTCCGACAAGGGCCCTCAATTTGTTTCCGAACTCTGGTCTGCGAAGGCCCGCAGCCTGGGTGTTACAATTCACCGCACAACTGCATACAACCCAAAGGCCAATGGTTTATGTGAGCGTTTTCATAGATCACTGAAAGCAGCGCTCAGGTCTTCACTGACGGATGCAAATTGGGTGGACAGGTTGCCGTGGGTTTTATTGGGGTTGTGCTCTGCGCCAAAAGAGGATCTGGAAGCTTTCCCGACAGAGCTGGTTTTTGCGCAGTCCCTACGGCTGCCCGGGGAATTTCTACCAGACAATCCCGCGCCGGACAGCTGCCCGTCTCAGCTTTTGCAGCGGAGCGCAAACACAGGCATGCTGCCGGGCCCTGCCCACCACTGTTTTCCGTGTGTTTTCGTGCCTAAAACTTTGAAGAGCGCGGAGTTCGTGTTCGTCAGACACAACGCCCACCGCCCTCCATTGCGCCCACCCTATGATGGACCGTTCAGAGTGTTGGAAACAGGGGATAAGCATTTTTTGCTAGACTTTGGGGGTAGGCGGGAAAAAATTGGCATAGACAGACTCAAACCCGCTTTCGTTGTGGCGGACGAGCAAGTGCTGTTGGCTAGGGCCCCTCGGCGTGGAAGACCCCCACGGAGAGCTCCCCAGGGAAACGATTCACCAGAGCAGCCACACGGACAGACCAAAGTGCCCCCCCCCCTTGTCACGGCCCACCCGCAGTCAGACACACTCCCAGCAGCCTCCCACTGGCACAGCAGCGCCACGGAGGCGGTAAACCCCAGTTACAGCAGATACGGGAGGAGACGGAAGCCCAAACGGCATGTGGACTGATGTTCTATTGTTCTATCTAAGATGCTGGGGGGGAAGTGTAGCACCTTGGGGGAGTCAGATTATTTAGCATCTCAGACAAGAGACAGTGGATAAGCATGGGAGAACAATGCTCAGGAGGTTCCTGGCGAGATAGCAGGAAGGAGTCAAGGACGTAGGGGGTTGAATGCAGTGTAATGCAAATGTCATGTTGTGTGTGGAGAAATGCCATGAAACTTGTGAAGAGAGATTTGGGTAAAAGAAGAGTGCCTGCAAAAATGTGTCAGTCTGTTCTGTGCTTGAGAGATGTGAAGTGTGTAATAAACCGTCTGCCATGAGTCAGCCTCTTATTTCACACACTCCACAGTATATATGATTTGGATTATATACAATACTCCAAAAAATTTGGGATATTCGGCTTTTGGGTGAAATTTCAGGATGCACCTAAAATGCACTATTGTGGAGAGCGTGAAAAGATGAGGCTGAGTTTATTTCTCAAATCAGATTTATTCACTGGTCTCCAACATCCTCCAAACAGAAAAAGAGACACATCCTCCCACATCTGTCCTTTTTATACCCAGGACATCAAAGTACAGAGTCACATTGTCTTATAAATCCCAAGACACAATACATCATCCTCCAGGTCTTCTCCCCTCCACCTAAAACCACTGGTGGTCAGGAAATCCCTCAAGGCCATCTCTAAAGATCACATTTCACATGCTCCTGTTATCCCCAGGAGACCCAGACCTATTGTTCATTCTGAGACGTGAAGCAAGAGTAATATACATATGCAGCCTAAGCAACTCACATATGTGTCCCACATGACCCCCCCCCAAACGTCTAAGATGAAACAATACAACACAGTCTGCATATCATGATAAAATCACAAACATCAGTCCACGTGCTGTTTGGGCTCCAATCGTCTTCCGAACTTGCTGTAAGCGGGCTTTACCACTCCCGCGGCGCCCTCCTGCTGTGGAGCTGCTATCTGAGGATGAGAACTGTTAGTCAATCCCTGTGGGAGCTCTGGGGAATGCTCCCTAGGAGGTCTGCCGCGTCGAGGAGCCCTCGCCAACTGCACAGCTTCGTCAGCCATCACAAAAGCGGGTTTGAGCCTGTCTATGCCAATCATTTCCTTTCTGCCCCCCAAATCTAGCAAGAAGTGCTTATCACCTGTTTCCAGCACTCTAAATGGGCCATCATAAGGCGGGCGCAAGGTCGGGCGATGCGCATCGTGTCTGACAAAAACAAACTCCGCATTTTTTAAAGCTTTAGGCACAAAAACGCGCGGAAAACTGTGATGAACGGGGCCAGGAAGCGTGCTTGCTCCCGTGTCGCTCAGTAACCGCTGAGCAGGGGGGCACCCTTGCGCAGGATTGTCTGGGAGAAACTCCCCGGGCAGCCGGAGTGGCTGCGCAAAGACTAATTCCGCTGGGGAGGCTTTTAAATCCTCTTTAGGTGCAGAACGCAACCCCAATAAAACCCATGGTAGCCTGTCCACCCAATTTGCATCCGTAAGCGACGCCCTGAGGGCTGCTTTCAATGACCTATGGAAACGTTCGCATAAACCATTAGCCTGCGGGTGGTACGCGGTAGTGCGGTAGATCGTTACCCCCAGGCTGCGGGCCATCGCTGACCAAAGCTCGGAAACAAATTGAGGACCCCTGTCGGACGTAATACCCGATGGAACTCCAAAACGCGCTATCCAAGCCATTAAAAATGCGCGCGCCACCTCTTCGGCTGTGGTTGATGCCAGTGGGACCACTTCGGGCCAACGCGTGGTGCGGTCCACCATTGTCAAAAGGTGTGTGCACCCTTGCGAAGGCGGGAGGGGGCCTACGAGGTCAACATGCACATGATCGAACCTCTTAGTCGGGATGTGAAACGGCTCCAAGGGGGCTTTAGTGTGTTTGTGTATTTTGGCTCGCTGGCAAGCCATGCAGGCTGCTGCCCACTCCTTAACGTGCTTGCGCAGGCTCGGCCATACAAATTTCTCTCCTACCATTTTGACCGACGCGCGCACCCCTGGGTGCGCCAGAGAATGAATCGAGTCAAAAACGCGGCGGCGCCACGCAGCTGGCACCACGGAACGTGGTCATCCCGTGGAGACATCGCAGATTAAGGGGGGCGTACCACTTTGCAGCACCCTGTTCTCCAGCCTTAACCCTGTTGGTCCAGACTGGAGCGCGCACATGTCCGCGTCGCTAACCTGGTCCGCGGCCATGGCTGCATAATCTATCCCCACGTGGACCGGGGCCGCGCGCACCTCCGCGCCGCTAGCCTGCTCCGCGGCCATGGCTGCATAATCTACCCCTACGCAGACTGGAGTAGTTATGGCGCGCGAGAGACAGTCTGCCACTACGTTTAGTTTACCCGCTACATGTTGAATATCGGTAGTAAACTCGGAGATTGCAGCCAGCTGCCTCTGCTGCCGGCCTGACCACGGCTCTGAAACCTTGGCCATCGCGAAAGTCAGCGGCTTGTGGTCGACGAACGCAGTGAAACGGCGTCCTTCCAGCCAGAACTGGAAGTGGCGAATGGCCAAGTGGAGCGCTAACAACTCCCTGTCGAACGCGCTGTATTTTCGCTCGGTATCGCGCAAAGTCCTGCTGAAAAAAGCGAGCGGCTGCCAAGCCCCGGCAACCCGCTGCTCCACAACCGCCCCTATGGCCACATCTGACGCGTCAGTAGTAAGCGCTATGCGGGCCGTTGGGTCTGGGTGTGCTAACAACGCAGCGTTTGCCAAGGCTGTTTTGACCTCTGAGAATGCGCGCTCCCGCTCTGGAGACCATTCGATTTTATTTGTGGGTTTTTGTTTTTTAAGCGCGGCATACAGTGGTTGCATGAGCTGCGCTGTGCGGGGGAGGAAACGGTTATAAAAATTCACCATTCCCAAAAACTCCTGTAATGCTTTGACCGTTTGTGGCTGGGGAAAATTTGTTACTGCACGCACTTTGTCCGGCAGCGGAACCGCTCCTTCTGGAGAGACGCGGTGCCCCAAAAAATCAATCTGCGTCACCCCGAACTGACACTTCGCTGGGTTGATTATTAACCCGTGCTCTCCCAACCTCCGGAAAACTGCCGTGAGGTGGTTTTCGTGTTCCTCTTCGGACGCGCTGGCTACCAAAATGTCGTCCAGGTAGACAAACACGAAGGGGAGATCGCATAACACCGCGTCCATCATGCGTTGGAACGTCTGCGCAGCGCCTTTAAGTCCAAACGGCATGCGCAAAAACTCGAAAAGGCCAAACGGAGTTATTACCGCTGTTTTGGGTATGTCCTCAGCGCGTACTGGGACTTGATGGTACCCACGGACCAAGTCTATTTTAGAAAAAATGCGCGCCCCCGCCAGATGAACGGAAAAATCTTGGATATGCGGAATTGGGTAGCGGTCGTGCGCTGCAGTGTTGTTCAACCTGCGGAAATCACCACAAGGACGCCACGAGCCATCAGCTTTAGGGACCATGTGAAGTGGGGAAGCCCATTGGCTGTTCGAACGCCGAATGATGCCCAACTTTTTTTTTTTTTTGTTACTTATTTGTACCCGTAGGTAGATTTGGTTTGCAGTCTGGTGACAAGCCACCGGCTGCTGGTCGCTGCGTGCGCGAGCGCCCTAAACCTACATGTTTTTGGTATGCGGGAGGAAACCGGAGAAATCCCGGAGTAAACCCACGCAACACGGGGAGAACATGCAAACTCCACACAGCTCACTGTTGGTCGGGGGCTGGGATTGAACCCACGATCTCATGATCCCCACGGTCCCCCGGCCAAGGGTAAACTGTGCTACCACAGTGCTAAACCACTGCGCCACCGTGCAGCCCAACTTTTCAAGGTTGGCGAACTCCTCGCGCGCTATGGTCAGTTTAGTTGCATCCAAGCGCCGAGCTTTTGCAAAAACGGGGGGACCGGCGGTAGTAATAAAGTGTTCCACTCCGTGTTTAGCGACGGCTGCTGAAAATGTGGGAACCGTGAGTGCTGGAAACTGAGTGAGGAGTGTGTGGAACTAACCGCTTGCCGTAGCAACGTTGGCTTGTGCTGTGGGCGGGGTCACTCGGGCTGCACAGGGAATAGAGTAAAAAGAGAGTGCATTAACCAAGCGTCTATTGGGAAGATCAACCAACAACCCATGTGAGCACAGAAAATCAGCCCCTAACATGTTGAAGCTCACCGCAGCTATAATAAAAGTCCACTCAAATGTACGGACTTGCAGGGACAGAAACAGAGTCTTCTCACCGAAGGGCTTAATGCTCGAGCCGTTCACTGCCGATGCTCCGTGACTCCCGGGGCCTGCCAGCCGGTCAGCATAGGTTGGCATGATGAAACTCACTTGGGAGCCTGTGTCCACGAGGAATTGCCTCCCCGAACGCGCATCCGTAAAGTAGAGCAGCTTGTTCTGTTCACCGAGGGCTGCAGCTGCTACCGACCCCCGGCTCTGGCGTTTCCCGAGCTCTTGAACTGACACGGTGGTATACACTTGCGTGCCCTCTCTGCAAAGCGGCGATGGTAGAAACAGAGGTCATCTCCTCCGCGATGTTTAGCCTTCACCGCCGCCGTTGCCGGTGGGTCTGCTGCCGCCGCCTCTGGCCCCCTGCCATCTCCGGCCATCGCGTCGAGTCCTGTCGCTGCTGCGGTGGCCGCGCGCTGTCTGCTGGCGTTGAGAATCCGCTGTGCCTCCTGGGCCAGTGCGCGGAAGTCCCGCTGGGCCAACAACGGTGAACCGGCCAGGGTCGCTCTCGTGGCCGATGGTAGGGTTCTCAGGAAAATGTGGGTGAAGAGAAGGTCGTCGCCGTCTGAGCCCCTCAGCCTCAGCATGTCTTCCATCAGGTCGACGGGTGTGCTGTCTCCCAAGTCATTCAGGGCCAGGAGCCTCTCCGCTCTTTCCTGGACTGAGGGAGTGAAGCGCTGGATGAGCGCTGCCTTCAGCCTGCCGTATTTGTCTTCGGCCGGTGGGCGCTGCACCAGGCTCTGCACATGTCGAGCCGTGCGGTTGTCGAGCTTGGCGATAACGTAGTAGAATTTCGTGTCATCTGCTGTTATTCCCCGGAGAGCGAACTGAGCTTCGGCCGAGAGGAACCAGGAGTCCGGGTTGTCCTGCCAGAAATCTGGTAGCTTGACTGAGACTGCGTTCGCCTGGCTGGTTCCTGGCGAGTCTGGCTCGGGGGAATTTCTTTCGTCCATGATACGTCTTAAGGTCACCAGTGTGGAGAGCGTGAAAAGATGAGGCTGAGTTTATTTCTCAAATCAGATTTATTCACTGGTCTCCAACATCCTCCAAACAGAAAAAGAGACATCCTCCCACATCTGTCCTTTTTATACCCAGGACATCAAAGTACAGAGTCACATTGTCTTATAAATCCCAAGACACAATACATCATCCTCCAGGTCTTCTCCTCTCCACCTAAAACCACTGGTGGTCAGGAAATCCCTCAAGGCCATCTCTAAAGATCACATTTTGCATGCTCCTGTTATCCCCAGGAGACCCAGACCTATTGTTCATTCTGAGACGTGAAGCAAGAGTAATATACATATGCAGCCTAAGCAACTCACATATGTGTCCCACACTATAACCTTTACAAGTGAACTTAATTTGACCTTCTCTAACCTTTTGCATGCATATGTCCAATCGTTCAATGTTTCAATACATTTTGCATAGCTCGCTGTTCTCTAACAAGGCACTTAATGACAAAATTCACAGCAGGTGCTTGATCTATGAATCGACCCATACATTTTCTGGTTCAGTTAGAAATGGTATTTAAACAGTCCTCTTCATCATGCTGATCACATTTTGACATCATGAGACCATGACGATACCTCACAATTGATCAACAGTACCTCGCCATTGTGAGGCTTCAAGCAGGATGTTCTCAGAGGGAAAAGGTCACTGAGCTTAGAGTGTCACAGAGTGTCATCGGCAGGTTGCAAGAGATATACAGAGAGACTGGAAGAGTCACAGAAAGGCATAGAAGTGGACATCCTTTGGCCACATCCCACGCTGATGACCACTTCATTGTGAACATTGCCCTGCGGAACTGGATGATGAATGCCATTCAACTAAAGACACATATAAGGGAGGTGAGAGGCACCCAAGTGTCACATCAGACCACTCAAAACCATTTACATCAGCGTGGTCTGTGTGCTAGACGACCTGAAAGGGTACCTGACCACACCACCAGGCACAGACATCATCGTTTGCATGAGCCAGGACGCATTTATGCTGGACAAGGGACCAGTGGGCTTCACTGGAGGCTGGGGTACCTCAAATGGAGTGGCCTGCACTTTCTCCAGACCTGAATCCCATAGAAAACCTATGGGATCAGCTGAGTCGCTGTGTAGAGGCTCGTAACCCTGCACCCCACAGCCTCAATGACCTGAGGGCTGTCCTTCAAGAAGAGTGGAATGCCATACCTCAGCAGACAAGAAGTCTACTTGTGAACAGCATGAGGTGTCGTTGTCAAGCTGTAACTGATGCTCAAGAGCACCTGACAAGTTATTGACGCACTGACAGTTTTTGTTGTGGTATACCCACTGCTGTTGTTGGCTTTTGTTTCAATAAATTGTTCGAGATGAGGAAATCACCATTGCATGATTCTACTTAAATGCCCTACTTTCATATTATATCACTGTAGCGTGAACATTTTATATTTTCCATGAATTTCACCTGAAAGCCAAATATCCCTAATTTTTTGTGAGTAGTGTATATAGCTTGTGCATGGAGATAGTTTGCATATTATTTTGCTCAGCCAAAAACTTTATAGTTTGTTCAGTATTTGAAAAAATAAATCTGATCAAAGTCAGTCACCACGAAAGTAACTTTTTAGTATGACACTCTCTCACTGTTCTGACAATATATTTTTAATAACTACTCATATTTCTATTTGAGTGCTAGGGCATCCACCCCACAGTGAGGTCATACTAAAGATGGTACTTTCCACCTCCTAGCCTGGTGTTCAGTATAATAGAATGGGGAAAGGAAGATTAACACAGGGAGCTACCAGAGGACTGTTCTCCACCCCCCTCAAGCTACAGTTCAGACAGATAAACGGATAGACTCAGGTGACTGGCCTACCCACACCACAACTCTGTCTGTGTGAGTAATGAATAAATACACAGTTGAAATCAGAAGTTTACATAATAATAATAACAATAATAATAATTATACTGTGGTGGCACTGTGTGGGGGTTCTCCACCCAGAGTCAGAAGCTGGGGGAAGATGGAACAAAAGGACTGAACGAGGAAGTGGCTCCAGGGGGCCTCAGAAGAAGCAGAAAGAACTAGCCACCCCCGGGGAGTGGGAAGATGCAGGAGTCGAGAGAGGAAAAGAAGGGGTTATTATGTTAATGTGCCATGCATGTCTTTGTGCACTGAAAGTATTATGTTTGGACTCCCTGGGTCTCATTGTGCAGAAATAAAGGTTATAAAAAGGAGGCGCAGAGAGACCCAGAGAGAGTATTTCCTGTACTTGATGTTGGAAGGAGAATAAAGTTCATGTGTTGTCTAGCTCGCTGCCTTGTCTGCTTTCTTCTTCCACAATACAGTTTATTTCTAGGTGCCTTTCAACCCTCAAGGTCACCTTATAAAAAGAGCATTACACTGTGTACACTGTATAAAAAGACACATAACCTTTTTTTCTCACTGTCTGACATTAAATCAGAGTAAACTTTTCCTGTTTTGGGTCAGTAAGGATTACAAAAATTATTTTTATTTGCAAAATAATTTTTATATTTGATAAATAATTTTTTAGAGATTTTTTTTATTACTTTGGTCAAAATCAGAAGTTTACATAGAAAAGATTACTAAGCCTTTGAACAATTTGGGAAAGCCCAGATGATGATGCCATGGCTTTGGAAATTTCTTATTTCAGTTAATTGGAGGCACACCTGGATGTATTTTAAGGCAAACCTCAAACACAGTGCTTCCTTGTGTGTCATAATTTGAAAACCAAAACAAATTGGCCAAGATATCAGGAAGAGAATTATGGACCTCCACAAGTCTGATTCATCCTTGGGTACAATTTCCAGATGCCTGAAGGTGTCATGCTCATCTGTTCAAACTATTGTATGCAAATATAAACACCGTGGGAATGTCCAGCCATCATACCACTCAGGAAGAAGATGGATTCTGTGTCCCAGAGATGAACGTGTTTTGCTGCAAAATCTCCATATCAACCCCAGAACAAAAGCAAAAGACCTTGTGAAGATGCTGGCTGAAGCTGGTAAAAGTGTGTCATTATCCACAGTGAAACAAGTCCTGTACTGACATGGGCTGAAAGGCCACTCAGTAAGGAAGAAGCCATTACTCCAAAAGCAATATAAAAAAAAGGCCAGATTACAGTTTGCAGATGCACACCGGGACAAAGACCTTAATTTTTGGAGACATCCTGTGGTCTGATGAAACTAAAATTGAACTGTTTGGCCATAATGACCATCGTTACATTTGGAGGAAAAAGGGGGAGGCTTGCAAGCCTGAGAACACTATCCCATGAAGTACGTGAAGTACTGGGGTGGCAGCATCATGTTGTGGGAGTGTTTTGTTGCAGGAGGGACTAGTGTACTTCACAAAATCGATGACACCGTGAGGAAAGAACATTATGTGGAAATACTGAAGGAACATTTGAAGACATCAGCTAGGAAGTTAAAGCTTGGGGACAAATGGGTCTTCCAAATGGACATGACCCTAAGCATACCACCAATGTTATGGCCCACATACTGGGCCAAAGCCAGAATTGCCTACTAATCCTGGGATCGCCAAAGTCCATTTGGACCCTCATTCAAGGTGGACAGACCTAAGTCATTTTTCACCCTACAAGCAAGGAAGACTAACAGCTAGTACGTTTTTCCGCACTTATGCAAGGTAACACCTACAAAGTCTTTTTCACCCCTCAGGCAAGGTAGACTAACACCTAGTATCCCAGGCCGAGATTTGAACCCATGACACCGTGATCTGAAAACCTCTGCCACTGAGCCAAAGAGGAATTCCTCACTAACTCTTGGCTAGTAATGGAGGTGTACTCTAAGGTGTCAGGGACTGCACCACTGACTAATTCTCTATGGAGGAGTGTGTAACAATCAACTTAGTTACAAAGTGGTTCAAGGACAACAAAGTCAATGCTTTGGAGAGGCCATCACAAAGCCCTGAACTCAATCCCAAAGACATTTTGTGGACAGAGCTGAAAACGACGTGTGAGCAAGGTAGCCTACAAACCTGACTCAGTTACACTAGTTCTGTCAGGAGGAATGGGCCAAAATTCCAGCAAACTATTGTGAGAAGCTTGTGGAAGGACACCCAAAACGTTTGATAGTCTTCAGATAGTTTAAAGACAATACTAACAAATACTAAGAAAATGGATATAAACTTCTGACTTTGAAGAAAGTAATAAAAAAATTCTCTGAAAAATTATTTAGCAAATATAAAAATTCTTCTTTTAGATTTGACTGGTGGTTGGCAACCAGCTTACAGGTGCATTACTGCCACATACTTCACTCTAAATCATCATCATTCTATTTTCTTCTTTGTCTTCTTCTTCTTCTCTTGGTTACTGGCAGATAGCAAACAATTGAAAGGTGCATACCGCCACCTACTGTACAAGAGTGTGTAACATTATGTCATCTGAGCCCGACCCCTAAATTCTATGACTTTATTGATTGTTATTTGACTTGTTATTTAAAAAAGAGAAAAAAGCCCTCCTTGTGATTCTTATTGCCTCTCCATCTCCATCTGTTCCCAGAATCCCAGTGAAATCCTATTCCCTACCAGCTTCTCAAACTTCATTTTCCATTAGGTATGACAGTGAGAGTGAATGGTTGTCTGTCTCTGTGTTGGCCCTGCGATGGACTGGCGATCTGTCCAGGGTATACCCTGCCTCTCGCCCAAAGATGCTGGGATAGGCTGCAGCCCCCTGCGACCCGAAAAGGATTAAGCGGAAGAAGATGAATGAATGAATGTCTTTCATTTCCATATTTGTGACAGTGTAATAAGATTTGCTCGACATTTTCTTTTACTCCACATTCTCTACATTTGTCACTTTCGCTTTTCCCCATGGTGAATAAAGTGCCATTTAAATGTGTGTGATCCAGTCTGAGTCTTGCCATAATGATGTCTTCCCTCCTTTTGGTTGTTATGAAATTCTTTATTGCAATAGATTGTTGTATTTTGAAATACGATCTACCTTTATGGTCTTCATCCCATCTTTTTTGCCATAGCTCAGTTCCTTTTTTCTTGATTACTGCTTTCCCTTCACCTTTTCCAAGAGACAATGATTTAGTTCTTCTCCAAGAGCACTTTTTGCTAATTTGCCTGCACAGTCATTCCCTTTCAACCCTTCATGTGCTTTTTTCAAGCTGGATTGGTATAAGGAGTTCTTATAAGGAGTTCTGAACTACTCCTTATGTGTGAAAAAATAATCTGTCCTTGGACTGTGTCCTGTGACGTTTTCCTCATAGCTTTGTGACGTTTTCCTCATAGCTTTATGACATTTTCCTCATAGCTTTGTGATGTTTTCCTCAGAGGTTTGTCCTCATAGCTTTGTGAGATTTTCGTCATAGCTTTGTGACGTTTTCCTCATAGCTTTGTCCTCATAGCTTTGTGACGTTTTCCTCATAGCTTTATGACGTTTTCCTCATAGTTTTGTGATGTTTTCCTCATAGCTTTGTGACGTTTTCCTCATAGCTTTATGACATTTTCCTCATATGTTTGTGACGCTTTCCTCATCGCTTTGTGACGTTTTCCTCATAGCTTTATGATGTTTTCCTCATAGCTTTGTGACGTTTTCCTCAGAGCTTTGCGACGTTTTCCTCAGAGCTTTGTGACGTTTTCCTCATAGCTTTATGACGTTTTCCTCATAGCTTTGTGACATTTTCCTCATAGCTTTGTGACATTTTCCTCATAGCTTTGTCCTCATAGCTTTGCGACGTTTTCCTCATAGCTTTGTGATGTTTTCCTCATGGCTTTGTGACATTTTCCTCATAGCTTTGTGACGTTCTTTTTTAATCTCGTATCTGCGTCTCACCTCTTTTATTTTTCTTCTAGCTGCAGTCTGTATCTACGTCTCATCTCATTCTTCTTCTTCTTCTTTTAGACTTGATTGGCGGTTGATCCACCAGCCCATGATGTCTTTGAACTTAAAGGTCCCCCACTTAACAAGTCTTCAACTGCTTCCCACTGTAGCCCCTTAATGCCAAGATATTTTTCTGCTGCTTTCACAATATTGATTTTGATTTTTTCTGTTTTCATGGAAGTCTGTGCAGTGCAGTTTTTCACATCTACCACAAATAAGACAAAATTATTTTTCTTCAAAACCAGAGTATCTTCCTGAATTTTACTGCATGCACTGCAAGTCTGCACACTCTCCCTGTTCGAGTCCACTCCCATTTTTTTAGCTGGCACCTTTTTTGCAGCTTCTGCATATGTCAGTCCCTGGGAGACTTATCTGCTGAATTTCTGCTGCTCTTTTACTGGCTTCACAACCTCGATATGCAGAGCTATGTTCACCACTGCAGTTACAGCACTTTAATTTGGCTCCTCTTTCACACTTTCCATATTCATGTTCACCGGAGCATCTGGCACATTGTTGTCTACCTTTGCATATTGCTGCTACATGACCAAACTTTTGACATTTGAAACATCTGAGTGGAGAAGGAACATAAAGTCTGACTTCATAGCTCATGTAACCAATACACCTTACTTGGCAGTCTTGTTTCATCAAATTTTAACATTACCGACAATCACATTTTTCGCCATTTCTATTAGCTTTCAATCTCCGTACCTCTGTCACTTTTGCTCCAGTTAAGTTCCTCATTATTTCATCAGTTGAGACAGCCGTTGAAATGCCCGATATCACTCCTCTCATTGCCTTATTTCTTTCCAATACTGAACACTACACATTTTTTCCCTCCATCTAAGTGACTCCAATTGCTTTTCCTTGTTGAACACTGTCTTTACATGCAACCAGCAACGAACCACTACGAAGAACCCTTGCATTTAAAAGTTCTCCAAGTAACCCATTAATTGCATTTGTGAGCTTAATTGGGTTCCACTCATGAAATGATGCCCCTTCCTGAGTAAGTTTAATGATTACTTTCCACTCCTTCTGTTCATTCCGGGATCGTTCATCCTCTGATTCCTCAGCACTTAATAACGGTCTTGATTGAGTTTCTTGACGTCTACTTTTCTTTCTTTTAGACTCCACCGTGCTCCAAACTTCCTCTTCCTCACTTCCCACCTCCATTCCTCATAGTTGAATTTGTGTCCTGGTCATTTAGCAAATCACTCTATAAATCATTCTACAAATTCAAGAAATCTGTGTGTGTATGTCTGTCTGTGTGTCACGATCATAGCATATCATAGGACAGCCTGTTATGTCTGCATGATGTCCTATGATGATCCTATGATATCAGGCAACATAGAACTTGCAACGCCATCATATAGACAATAGGACTGGCTACCTATGATGTAGTGTCCTATGATGCTTTCATTGATGTCTTCATGATGTCATATAGACCATCACTCACGATGTCTCCCTGCCTTCTCCCTGCCTTCTACATTAGAACATCAGGTATCAACACGGAGGGGAGCCCGCACAACTCAAAATCCACCTCTCTGACCACCGCTCCACTCCTCTCCGCCCACCTCTTCACCGCTCGGGAATCTCGCAAGCTGATTGGCCGAGACATTTTACCTCGCAAGCTGATTGGCCGAGACGTTTTACCTCGCAAGCTGATTGGCCGAGACGTTTTACCCAGCTTCGCTCCCTGCCGAGCGCCCATACCCAGCGAAGGAAGACCGCATTCATTGTTCTTTATCGCTCGTGTTGCTTAGTGGCACTTTTCGCTGTTCTCTTGTGCCTTTTTGTGCAAAATAGTGCTTGTGACGCCCTTGGGGGGGGGGGGGTGACGCTACTTCGCGGTTTTTCACTTTTCGCGGTCGGTTCTGGTCCCCATTAAACGCGATAAGTGAGGGATCACTGTAATAAGTTGGAAAAATGCTGATGGTTTTTTTCCTTTCTTTTTATTGTTAATTTTCCTTATCCTGACACCCCAAACATGCCAAAGTAAAGACTCACCATTCTGTATTCAATAAGCGACTCTCCTCCCCATCACTGCTGCGGTCTGAGTCAGTGCCGGAATCCCCTGAAAATTCTGGCTCTAATCTGTACGGTTCGATGCCTCCCTCGCTCTCTTCCTGTTCATTTGACACTCCTGCATCTTCCTCTGTCTTGTCACCGATCCTGAATGCCTCTTCACTCTGAAAACTCTGGTGTTCTTGACTGCTGGAACTGCTATCATCTGCCATTGTTGTTTTGATAAGGGTCACACTCGTCACGCAGCGTCGTCCAGAAGTTGCAATTTACCGATCGGTCAAAAGTCATTTTTGGATTACAGTTTTCAGGGAGAAATAATAATTTAGCTTATAACACCTTACCTCTTCACAGCAGCAGAGTCCTGGCGAACTTCTCTTCCCCATTGTCAGACGAACGCGACGCTGGTCCGCTCGTGGATCCCGATCAAAACATAATTCCAATATTGCGGTTTTGGTGAATGATTTACGACCTTTGTCGTCGGCCTCCGTCGGTCTATGATGACGGAAGAGAATCCTAATCCTATTCTGCTGGAATGAGTGCAGGTCCCACTTGTGGGTGTTCTCCATGCTGCTGGGTCTGTAGCAGGTTCGTCCAGCGTCCTTTGTTTTCATCTGCTGCAACAGTAAATATCTCTTCACCCACCCCGAATTTCTGTGCTTCAATTGGCTCCTGTATTCACAGTAGGCGGGTCCTCCTTCCTAGGTTTTCATTCATTGGCTCTTCATGGTTTCAGAAACCCAATTCAAGGCTCTTATTAGTCGAATGAGAGGTCAATCAGATGAACTAATCTGTTCGCGGCTGTCTGCAGCTTTTTTTTTCAGTGGCGCTTGGAGGCCAGCACCATCTCCATCTGCACCATCATCAGTATATCATGCATCATGCATCCGAGCGCGCACGAGTGCGCTCTCGTGCACCCTCGTGCACCCTAGGACGCAGAGACTTGCCCGCCCGTGGAACAACGGAGCGCAAGTGGTTAACATACTCCTGCACATCCCGTTGTAACCTAGGCCACCAAAACGCTTGCCTGATGATGTCAGTAGTCCGCACCACCCCCGGGTGACAGGGGAAACGTTCAATGTACCCCCCGCTGGATGACTTCGCTGCGGAGAGCAGCCAGGACATACAGGCGGTTGGGGGTGGGGGCGGGAATTACCGGAGGAGACCCAGCTGGCTATCATGAGAGAGGGGGCTTGGTTGGACCGGCAAGTGTCAGACAGAGCCCACACAAGTGTAGGCCAAAAGAGGCTGCCTCACAGCTGCCGGCCAGAATGCAGTGGCTACAGGTAGGGAAAAAACCAGGGGAAAATAGAAACAACAAGAATCAGAATCAGAATCAGAATCAGATTTATTGCCATTGTTCATGTAGTACACAAACTAGGAATTTGTCTCGGTGCCATGCTGCAACATTAAAAACATGATGAGATAAAGAGATAAACTAAAAAACTAAAGGACTAAAAACGCGCAATAAGTGTAGAAAATAAGTAATAATAATAATAATAATAATAATAATAGTAATAATGAGTAGTACTCATCAGCATGTGTAAAGTGGGAGGCTTTCAAAGCTTTTATTAGGGGACATATTATTAGTTATACAGGATCAAAATCTAAGAAGACTCGAGAGGAGAGAGCTAAATTGGAACATAAAATAAAAAGTCTTCAGGAAAAAGTGTATGCAGGAAGTGACCCAAGGTTGGAGAATGAATTACTGATTTTGAGAGCTGAATACGACAAAAAATCAGCGAATAGAGCTGCCTCGAGTCTTCTAAGATTGAAACAATCTTTTTATGAACAAGGTGAAAAATCAGGAAAATTATTAGCATGGCAGATTAAACAACTGGAAATTAAAACACCAATTACCAGTATTATAAGTAAGGGACAGGTAGTTATAGATCCTTTAGAAATTAATAGAGCCTTTAGAGATTACTATGAAAAATTATATGATACCAAAAATGAACCTGATTTAACAAAACTAAATGGGTTTTTGAACGAACTATCTATACCGTGTATTCCAAATGAAAACAGGGAGATATTGGAGTCTAAAATTAGTCAAGAAGAAGTTGGGCTAGCCATTGATAATATGAAATCAGGAAAAAGTGCAGGACCAGATGGTCTTCCAGTTGACCTTTATAAAAAATTTAAGAATAAATTAATAAAACCTTTTTTGGAAATGGTTTTAGAAGCATTTCAAAATAATAATTTACCATCATACATAAATAATGCCTTAATTATACTGCTGCCAAAACCAGGTAAGCCCTCTAATAAATGTGAAAATATGAGACCAATAAGCCTATTAAATGCCGACCTTAAGATAATCTGTAAAATTTTAGCAAGACGAATACAAGAAATTTTACCAAATATTATTAATCGAGATCAGAATGGCTTTATAAAGGGTAGACAAGGCTTCCATAATGTAAGAAGACTATTTAATATTATTTATTTTAATAAAGAAGCACCGGATACAGCTCTCCTATCATTGGACGCCGAAAAGGCCTTTGATAGAGTTGAATGGCCCTTTCTTTTTGAAGTCCTACAAAGGTTTGGACTTGGAAATAATTTCATAAAATGGGTTCAAATAATATACAATAATGCTACAGCAGAAATCCTAACAAATAACAATATTTCAAAACCAATAAAAATCAATAGAGGATGTCGACAAGGCTGTCCACTTTCACCTTTACTGTTTACTATGGCAATTGAACCTTTAGCGATAGCGATACGTTTACATTCACAAATATATGGAATTAAAGTTGGACCAACAGAACATAAAATCTCCCTGTACGCCGATGATATAATTTTGTTTATGTCGAATCTAAAAAAATCAATTCCAACCTTGTTGAATTTAATAAAGAATTTTGGGGAAATATCAGGATATAAAATAAATAAAACTAAATCTTCAATATTAATGCTAAATGAGACCCAGAGAAATTACCCAGCCCCTGAGGTAAATCAATTCAATGTTGTAAATCAGTTTAAATATTTAGGAATCCAAATTATGCCTAAGCTAGAATCAGTCGCCAGTGTCAACTATGAAGCCTTAATGACAGATATTGATGAGTTACTTCAGAGATGGATGTCACTACCAATGTCGATGATCGGGAGAATCAATATACTTAAAAGTAATATTTTACCTAAAATACTTTATTTATTTCAATACATTCCCTTATCACCACCTTTAGATCTATTCTCAAGAATAAAAAAAAAAAAAAAAAAAAAAAAAAAGTTAGTGGAATTTATATGGAACAACAGGAGGGCTAGATTACGTTTGTCTTTATTATATTTACCATTTGATCGTGGAGGTCTGAAATGTCCAAATTTTATGTTGTATTATTGGTCGGCACAACTGAGGTCTATGACATATTATTTTTCATCAAATGATCTCCCTCACTGGACTGAAATGGAATCATACAATTTACCTTTACCTCTTCCCATATTCATATACTCAGATTCGGCAAAAAAATTACAAAAACAAGTTAAAAATCCATTTGTAAAGCATATGATCAAAATATGGTGTGAAGCTAAAAACTATTTAAAAGAACCACAGTTATTGTCACAATTTAGTCCAATATGGGGTAATCAATATTTTAAACCAGGGAGAGCGGACGCTGTATTTAAAGTATGGAATTTAAAAGGGATACAAAAGATTCAGGATTTATATTTGCCATGTGCAGACAACATAATGTCTTTTGAAGAGCTGAGGATCAAATTTAATCTCAATAGAACACATTTTTTTAAATATCTTCAACTTAGAAACTTTATTCGATCAAATCAAAATAAAGCTCTCACTCGACCTATTTATTCATCCTTGGAAAAAATGATGATGAAAGATAGTAAAAGAAAGGGTATTATTTCAGAGTTTTATAACTCACTGACACTATCTTCAAGTGAAAATTCACTGAAAAGATTAAACTACTGGAAAGAAGATCTGCAAATTGAAATTTCAGAGGAACAATGGGAATTGGCTTGTACAGAAGCTCAAACCAAATCAATAAATGCACGCCTTAAATTGATACATTTCAAATGGTTAATGCGGATGTATGTTACACCGGAGGAGTTAAATAGATATAACAAAAATATACCAGATACATGCACAAAATGCATGGAAAGTAAAGGAACCCTATTTCATTGTTTATGGGAATGTAGATTAATAAGAATGTTTTGGGAGGAGGTGAGGGTAACAATTGAAAAAATAATCTCAAAACAAATCATATTGAATCCTAAACTGTTTTTGTTGGGTCTGTACCCAGAAAAGCATAATTTCAATAAAAGTGAAAGAACATTCATAGACCTCAGTTTGCTTAATGCCAAAAAATGTATTGCACTATTATGGAAAAAGACTCATAGACCAGATGTGACTCAGTGGTTAAGACAGATGTTAACAAACCTTCCATTAGAAAGAATAACATATATACTGAAATCAAAGGAAATTGTGTTTGAGAATATATGGAGACCTTTTATTGATTATGTAAAAAATTTAAACATAACTCTTGAAGAAGAAGGTGAATGATGTGTGTGGACCTTGTAAATTCCAAACTGGTGAACATAATATGTATACTAATGTATTGGATTGTCTAGATTAAACAGAGGAGCATTGTTGAAGACTTGATTTTGTTGGTGGTTGTTGGTGTTTTTAGGGCATTTTTTTTTTTTTTGTAGTATTTTAGTGTTAGTGTTTGATTGTTTGTATCATGTTTGTTAAAAAAAAAAAAAAAGGTTCAATAAAGATATTGTGGGAAAAAAAAATAATGAGTAGTACTAGTCAAGGCAGTTTTAAAAAAATTAGCAAGTAGCAGATAATATGGGGTACCACAGTGCAGTTGATAATGCAACAGAAAAAACAGTGATGAATGACATGAGTCTGGTTGAGCTGCTGTACATAGTGCACGAGAGTCAATAAGTCACTTACTGTTCAGCAGTCTGATGGCAGAGGGGAAAAAGCTGTTCATGTGCCGGGAGGTTTTAGTCCGAATGGACCGAAGTCTTCTACCTGAGGGGAGGGGGGCAAACAGTACGTGACCAGGGTGTGAAGGATTGGCTATGATCCGGCCAGCACGCCTCCGGGTCCTGGAGATGTACAGGTCCTGGAGAGATGGGAGCTTGCAGCCGATCACCTTCTCAGCAGTGCGCACGACGCGCTGCAGCCTTAGTCTGTCCCTGGCAGTGGCTCCTGCATACCACACAGTTATGGAGGAGGTGAGGATGGACTCGATGATGGCCGTGTAGAACTGCACTAACATCTTGGTGGGTAGCTTGAGCTTCCTCAGCTACCGCAGAAAGAACATCCTCTGCTGGGCCTTTTTGATGAGGGAGCTGATGGTTGGCTCCCATTTGAGGTCCCGGGTGATGGTGGTGCCCAAGAAGCGGAAGGAATCTGCAATGGTGATGGGAGAGCCTGTGATGGTGAGGGGGGGCAGGGGGGTTGTGACTTTCCTGAAGTCCACAATCATCTCCGCTGTCTTCAGAGCGTTCAGCTGCAGGTTGTTATGGCTGCACCAGGACACCAGCTGGGCCACCTCTTTCCTGTAGACGGACTCGTCACCGTTGGAGATGAGCCCGATGAGGGTGGTGTCGTCCGCAAACTTAATCAGCTTAACAGACTGGTGGGAGGAGGTGCAGGAGTTGGTATAAAGGGAGAAGAGAAGGGGGGAAAGTACACAGCCCTGGGGTGATCCAATGCTGATGCTAACAGAGTCCGAGACAGACTTCCCCAGCCGCACATGCTGCCTCCGGTCCGTCAGGAAGTCGGTGATCCACCTGCAGAGGGAGTCAGCCACGTTGAGCAGGGACAGCTTGTCCTGGAGCAGATCGGGGCGGATGGTGTTGAATGCGGAGCTGAAGTCCACAAACAGAATCCTGGCGTAGGTTCCCGGGGAGTCCAGGTGCTGCAGGATGGAGTGGAGGGCCAGGTTGACTGCGTCGTCCACAGACCTGTTAGCACGGTAGGCAAACTGCAGCGGGTCTAGGAGGGGTGTGGTGATGGACTTGAGGTGAGACAGGACCAGGCGCTCGAAGGACTTCATGACTACAGAGGTGAGCGCTACAGGTCTGTAGTCGTTAAGTCCAGTAATCCGTGGCTTCTTGGGGACAGGGATGATGGTGGAGGATTTGAGGCAGGTCGGCACGTGACATTGCTTAAGGGAGGTGTTAAAAATGTCTGTGAAGACAGGAGCCAGCTCTTTCGCACAGTGTCTCAGGGTGGAGGGAGACACACCGTCCGGCCCGGGGGCCTTGCGCAGGTTCAGTCTGGAGAACTGTCTGTGCACGTCCTGCTCACTGATGACAAGGGCAGGGGGGGAGGAGGAGGAGGAGGAGGGGGGGACCGCTTTTGATGAATTAGGGGCTGAGGAGGCAGTGGAGCTGGGTGGAAGGGGTGAGTTGGACACAGCTGACGAGGTGTCAAAACGGGCGTAATGTTGGGACAGTTTTTGACAAAGGGCTTTGTCATCCTGACCTTTAGAAGCCTGAGGCCGATAGTTGGTGATTTGCCTCAGTCCTCTCCACACAGAAGCCGAGTCATTAGCAGTGAACTGCTGCTGGAGTCTCTCAGAATACACAGATTTAGCTCTCCTCAGCTCTCTGTTAAACCGATATTTGACCTCTCTGTAGCAGTCCCTGTCTCCACTTTTCAACGCTGCTTCCTTCTCCTTCCTGATCTGTCTGAGCTTGGCCGTGAACCAGGGCTTATCATTAGAGTATCTCACCCTGGTGTGCGATGGAAGAATGTTCTCCTCACAGAAGTTGATATATGAGTTCACAGTGTATGTGTACTCATTAAGCTCATGTGTGGCTCCTTTAAACATGCCCCAGTCAGTTATTTCCATGCATGTGTTCAGTTTCTCTCCAGCTTCACTGGTCAATTTCTTCGTGGTGGTCACAACAGGTTTAGTGAGTTTCAGTCTCTGTCTGTATGTGGGGATGAGGTGGACCATCACGTGATCAGATAGTCCCAGCGCAGCGCGGGGAACAGCGCGATATGCGTCCTTCACTGTAGTGTAACAGTGATCCAGCGTGTTATTTCCTCTGGTTGGACATTTAATAAACTGTTTGTAGCGGGGGAGCTCGTGACTCAGATTGCTCTGGTTAAAGTCGCCCACCACAATAACCAGGGAGTCTGGAAAGTTCCGCTCCGTGAGTTGGATGTGATCCGCGAGCACGCGCTGAGCTTCGCGCGTGTCCGCGTCGGGAGGGACGTACACAGCGACGAGGATGAATGAGGCGAACTCCCGCGGGGAATAAAATGGCTTGCAGTTAATAAAAAGAAATTCCAGGGCGGGAGAACAGTGTTTGGAAATCACCGTTACATCAGAGCACCAGCTGTTGTTAATACAGAAGCACACTCCTCCTCCAATAGACTTACCGGAGAGCTCTGTGACGCGATCAGCATGAAACAGCTGAAATCCCTCGAGGCTGATTGCGCTATCTGGAATGTTCCCTTTAAGCCAGGTCTCAGAGAAACAGATGACAGACGAGGAAGCGAGGTCCTTAAATCGCATCAGCAGTCTTAATTCTTCTACCTTGTTCAAGAGAGAATTGGCATTGGATAGAAATATACCAGGCAAGGCTGTTCGCGTGCCTCTCCTTCGCAGCCGAGCGAGAATCCCCCCTCGCTTTCCTCTTTTTCGCCGTCTTACTCTTTGAGCCAAACAATGAATCAGATCGGCGGCAGGAGCTAAAAAAACTGGGAGAAGGTCCGTGGGAGTAAGAGTCCTAGAAGAAAGAGAACAAGAAACTCAAAAGATAGCATAATACATAGCTACGCAGATAAACCTGAGTCACAGCGGGTCAGAACTGAGCCCGAAGGATGACCCGGCTTGGTTCATGACAGAGCCCCCCTCTCAAGGGGCAGAAACCAGACGCCCATGGTAACATCAAAAAAGAAAGGACCCCCCCCCCCCCCCCCCCAGCAGGAACAACAACCAACGAACCTGGGTGGGAGGTAGGGAGGAAAGGTAAGGATGGAACAAAATACAACCCCACCCAGGGCCCAAAACAGGAAAAAAAAAAGTTCTGTTTACTTCCGGTTTGTTTGGCACTGCCAGCCAGAGGCAAAAGTTTATCGGCTTATAGCTTGGCCATCGCACGGCCTAAAAATTTCTTTTATGTGTTGAAAAATACAATAGGTAATAAGGAATTAATCTGCTATTCTACTTTTTCGGCAAAAAGGTGGGTTCAGTTCTACTTTAAAGAGGTGCTGACACAGTAAAAATGTGTAAACTTGAAGAGTGGCAGTCTACAAATGTGCAAAATGCCAAGCGAAGCGCTGATTATCTCCAGGTGCTCCGGTTTTTTGGTTTCTACGGGCATGCACAGGTCATCCTGAACAGGGTCGAAAGCCACTTTTTGCTCAGATCTATTTTCATGATCCTGTCCATGAACTGGAATTACGATGCACCTATCCCTCAACCAGTGGTCTGAATGAAGAAGAAGAAGAAGAAGAAGAAGAAGAAGACCCACCAGATGGAGAGCAATAGAGTGAGGAGAACTGCTGCACATCAGAAAAGATGCCGTGAAGATGAAACACCTCAGGTTCAAGCGGTACGCCGCAGGCATGACTGTGAACAGCACAGCCATCTCAGACAGGAGGAGACCCTTCAGCAACGGCCATGCAGAAATACTTGCTTGGTTTCTATGGGCATGGACGGGTATGCATGGATATGTACTAGTTCAAGAAATCTGTGTGTGTCTGTCCGTGTGTCACGATCATAGGACATCGTAGGACGGCCTATGATATCTGCATGATGTCCTATGATAATCCTATGATCTCAGGCTACATAGGACTCGCGATGATGACGTTATATAGGTGATGCCATCATATAGGCAATAGGACTGGCTACCAATGAGGTAGCGTCCTATGATGCCTGCCTATGATGTCTGCATGATGTCCGATGATGATCCTATGATCTCAGGCTACATAGGACTCGTGATGCTGTCATATAGGCGATGCCGTCATATAGACAATAGGACTGGCTGCCTATGATGTTGTGTCCTATGATGCCTGCCTTGATGTCTTTATGATGTCATATAGACCATCATTCACGATGCCTGCCTTGATGTATTTTACGACTGGCTACCTATGATGTTGTATCCTATGATGCCTGCCTCAATGTCTTTATGATGTCATATAGACCAACCAGACGCTACATAAATGGAGAGCAATAGAGTGAGGAGAACTGCTGCACGTCAGCAAAGATCCTGTGAAAATGCCACAGCTGAGGTTCGAGCAGTACCTCCCAGGCATGACTGTGTTGCATGTCAGAAAAGATGCCATGAAGATGAAACACCTGAGGTTCCAGCACGTCATAGGGTACGACAGACAAGGGATGCACAGACAGACAGGAAATGTGGGCCAGTGCGCCATGCACATGCTGAGTCACTTGAAGCCCGAAATGCCAGCAAACCAAGCAACGCTGCACACCAGGCAAGGCACAGACAATCTTGGTTTCTCAATTTCGTTGCATTGTTTATTAGCAGTGGAATGACAATAAAGGCACTTTGAACTTTGAACAAGATGAGACCGAGGAGATGTGGAACAGTCGGCTGGCCACCAATGCTGCATGCCAGGCAAGGCACAGAAAAGCTGAGACCGAATAAGACACACTACTTTAAACCACACCCATTTGAAGCAGTAAATCTGGAAATTTTTCTCAGTAAGGCAGAAGGCACTCTATAAATTCAAGAAATCTCTGTCAGTGTGTCAGTCTGTCACCCCATTAAGAATAGGACACACTACTTTAAACCACACCCATTCCAAGCAGTACCCATGAAGAATGGCAGTCTACACTACAAATGTGTAAAATGCCAAGCAAAGTGCTGATTTTCTCCAGGTGCTCCGGTTTCTGGGTTTCGACGGACATGCATGGGTCTTCCTGAACAGGATTGAAAGCCACTTTTTGCTCAGATCGATTTTCATGATCCTGTCCATGAACTGGAATTGCAACGCACCTATCTCTCAACCAGTGGTCTGAACAAAGAAGAAGAAGAAGAAGACCCACCAGATGGAGAGCAATAGAGTGAGGAGAGCTGCTGCACGTCAGAAAAAATGCCGTGAAGATCAAACACCTCAGGTTTGAGCGGTACGCCAGAGGCATGACTTTGAACAACACAGCCATCTCAGACAGGAGGAGACCCTTCAGCAACGGCCATGCATAAATACTTGCTTATACTTGGTTTCTACGGGCATGGACGGGTATGCCTGGGTATGTACTAGTACAAATAATTTTAGTAATCCTAAGTGACCTAAAACAGGAAAAGTTTAGTCTGATTTAATGTCAGACAGTGAGAAAAAAGGTTATGTGTCTTTTTATACAGTGTACCGGTATGTAACTTCTGGTTTCAACTGTAATAACACCAGGGAAGGACTTTGGAAAATCTTGCTTCATGAATGTGAAATTTACTCACTAAAGATGTAAGACTTGTGATATAACTTATTAAGGATTTATTATTTTTGATTCACAATGATGCCTTTAGGCCTAATTACCCACGCTAGCAGAGTTGAAGCGGGGGAAAGGATGGTTGCCTCCCTCTGTCTGTCTGTCCAGACTGTAACTTGAAAAAGAATGAAGCTAGGGTTACCAAACTTGGTATATACATGAACCTTGGGCTTAGCATGTGTTGCTGTGTTTCTGGGGTCACAACATCAAAGGTCAAAGTCGCAGAGTCACAAAAGATCAAAATCAATTTTGGCCAACAGTGACTTTATTATTAGTGCTAAAGGCAAGAAATTTGTGCACATATTAGAATGGTGTCTTGAGTGTGTAACAAATGTCAAATGACCTTGATATTGGCTTTGGCCTTGAGGATTGATAGGGTCTGAATTTAAGTCACTACATCACCAAGTTTCAAATTTACATTCTGGCTGATAACTGAATAACAGCAGAGATGCTGAGTGCTATTCTACTAATTAAAATTAGTTATTAAACTTTTCTATTTTTATCAAAAATACAGATGTAGAGGGCCAGTGGAAAAAGCCTGACTGTTTCTGGTTCAATAAAAGAAAATGTTTAACTTCTATTTTTATAAACTTGGAAATTAAAGTTTTGTATTGGCAAATGGATTTAAACATGTATTTATTGTTGGTAACACACAACTGTAGGGGCATAACTAAGCTTTGTGTCAGTTTATACTGTCTTAGCGTGGATTCAAAAAGCATATCCTTTCAGGTGAAATCTTATAGTTTCTAAATTGTTTTCTTGTGTGATTTGAAGAGACAGAAATGTCCATGGCTGACGTCATTATAAAAGGCATGTGAGGCTACTAACCACAAAGGGGCGCTATAGTTCACACTTCCGCCTCCTCGTCTTTCAACTGCACTGCTATTTGTACGCCATAACTTGGTGTTTGTTTAGTCAGGGAGACAATTAAAGCCAATTTCAGCTGGTCTAATTAGATTGATTTGAATAATTGCTTTGAAAGGCACTGTATGTATCCCATCATCATCACAGTAAATCCAAGATTAGGAGCATTCACATGATTTACATACTATAAATCACATCTAATTTGGTAGATGTGAGGCGGTGATCAAAGACAAGTGTATACACATACAGTTCAGTTTGTTTTGATGACAGTTTTTTTTTCATTCATCTGAAACAGGGTGGGACTAATTTACAGTCGCAAATGCTGAATTCATGTTAAATAAGTGGGGGGTCCGGGGAGGTCAGTTGGGAGCAGAGTGGGAACATTGTTGCACAGCAGATGCATAATAATGTGAAGGTCAACAAGATACTCATCATGCCCGCTAAAATGTAGCACTTAAAGTGCCCAGCAATCCATTATTGCTTGCATGTATACAGCAGTGAGCAGTGATCAAACCAAGTGTAAATCTAACCAAGGCCAACTGAACATGGGGTGAAGGAGAAACAGGGAGTGAAAGGGATAAATATAGGAGGGTGGAGCTGCACATTAATTGCTGACAAAAGGGCCGCATGACCTAGACAAATGAAGAAGTGCAAGGTCTGATGAGTTGGGGAGGAGGCTCCTAAACCCGCTAGCCAGTCTGTGGGTCTGTGGCCCCCTACTTTCCTCCTTCACACACATGATTCTGCACACTGCTAAGTGAAGGGAGGCTTTAAGCTCTCCTCCCCCAGTGCTGCTGATAGGATGATAATGGAGCATTCCTTGGAGCTGTTTCTCATTCATGGCGGCTGTGGCAAGGGAGGAACATGCTTTTTTATCCACTGGGGGCAGCTAACCCTTTCAGATCCAGGGCATGTAACCTGAGATTTACACTCTTCTCACCTGAGTCCTCTTATGTATGTGCTGCGGAATGGAGATAGATACTTACCTGTCTCTTTGAGGTGCTGCACTTTTTTTTCCTCTCCAAGGAAAACTTTGTTATGGCGTACAAAGGAAATGCATAATTACTGCAGACTGATGGTGGTCCTCTCCCTACAGTCTATTTTGGGCCATGGTTATCAAAATCAAACTCGATAAAAACTGCAGTATCGAACATCTGTAAGAATATAGAGATGTTTGCATTTACACTCAGCTCATGAAATTGACTTCAACTTCAGAAGTAAGACAGAAAGTGAGTGCAAGAATGTCTGGATTTGTCCAGCTCTGTGTAATCACAAAGGAATGTCCTGAGACATTTCTGCTTTTCCTCTACAAGACCCCTCTTTTCCCACGGCTCGTCCAGGTCTTGAGAATCTGTTTCCTCTCACTCTCTTTCTCCCTTCCTCCCTCTCTCTTGCCTTCTGTTTGTGGAAACCACAAAAGGCTGGTTTATAGGAGTGCTACACAATACATGCTCAGTGTCTTCAACAGCACAAAGAGCAAGAGTCTTCTGCCCCCTGATAAACCTCAGGGAAAGAATATCCAGGGCAGGGTTTGTGAGTTATTTTAAGCACATTTTTTATGGTCAAAGAAGTGCTTGATTTGCATGTTTACAGTTGTGATTAGGGTCCTGACAAAACTGGGAAAGTCGGACTGTGGAAAGCTTTTCTCATCTTATTACTAATAATGCTTCAAAGTGTCTTCTAGTCTACTTCTAGCACAGGGCATGGAGACATACATGTGAACATATCTGTAACACAACAGAGGGAGGGAATGCCCAGCCACATATGTTAACACTTTAGGGTGCATGTTTGAAGGGACCATCTAAAGTTCTTGTGAGCCATTTGTGGACACTCATCCCTCATTATTGCTTTACACTGTTCCAATTAGCAGTTTTGTTCAATCCAACTTTGAATTTACACAAAACAAGTCTCCCTCCTCACTTATTCAATCGGTGACTTTTAGCCGAGCGGTGATTTACTCCCGGGCAAATACGAAAAAAGGGTTCTCCGAGGACCCAGAGAACATTTGTTGGTCTTAATGTTCCCCAGACACAAAGTGACATCTGCCTCCCTCCCTGCATGCCTGCTGCTCTTTGTTCAGAGGAGCACCGAGGGGAGAGCACATTGAAGGCAAGGATGATGTCACCATTGTGATCATTACTGTGCTGTGTGGTGCCCTATTTTTGACCAGGCGTCACTGAGGGCAGGCCAGAATGTCTGCCCGCACACTGCCAGGGGAAACAGCGGCCTGCCAGTGTTAATTAGCGGCGGGCCCGTTCGCATCAGTCTTAAGACCACCCCCACAGGCCCACCTACGCCTCAGAGCGGATCCCTGTCAATAGATACATCATTGAAGCAATCAGAGGAACGTCTCTGGATGTTTTCTCTTAAGCTGGTTTTGTTTCCATTCTCCCGTCATACAGCTGCTCTCTGTGTGAGGCGTATCTTCCCCACATGTGCGCACACACACACACACACACACACACACACACACTTCCTGCTTATTTGCTTTTACTTATCGAACCTCGCTTCTTTATTAATTGTTATTCAGTAACTAATCACTAGTCCTGCCCAGCTGTGAAGGCCCCACTTCAATGTGAACCTGTCTGCTGAATAATTTATTTCTCCTGTCAAAGAAACTAGGAGAGGCTGTTAATTATTAAAATCATACAAATACACCCTGTATATCAATTAGCAAAACACATTTACAGCGTTTATGTGAGCATGTGAATGGTCCTGAAGAAGTGTAAGGACTTTCTGAATGGTTGTAAGGTGCCATTATGCAGGCCATTCTTGAGTTTGATCTCCGTCACACCAGCTCACTTTAGGGTTCACTGACCAGCTATATTCAAAATGAAACTCTCAGACGGACAGGTGTTGAAGGCAGACAGATGTTATCCCCTTTCGACGAAGGCATTTGAGGTCTTTGCCTCTTATGAGTGTCTGTTTGCTTCTCATTTCACCTGCCTTTTATATAGAAAACCGTTTCCCCACGGATTCAAGAGGTTACAGCTGAAGACAGACTCACTTATTTTGTTTTTATGACCAATACTGCACAGAAATGTATCACAAAAATATCCCTTCAATGCTGAAGGAAAGTTGGGGATTAAAGTAGGTCACAATTAAGAGTGTATTTTTAAACAGACTTTTTTTTTTGGATGAAGGCCTCTAAAACCTGAGCAATCAGGCTTGAAGGCAAAAGTGTATGACGCAGATAAACCATGCTTTTATTCCTCTGAGGCATTATTTGCTTTCACTTTGCCAAAATTCCAAATTGCAAAAATATTTTTCAACACTGGCACAAAAAAATAAGTGACTGATAAGCAATTTTCTATTAGCATCACGTTGTAACTGTGATTTTTTTAAAACAATATTTCAGCAGCTATGAATTGTTACATTCCTTTAAAAATAAGCTTCAGTTATTACATAGAATACATGCAAAATTAGAGATGTACCGATATATGGGCCTAACATTGGTATTGGCAGATATTCAGCTTATTAACTAATAGCAGCTATCGGCAAATAAGATGCTGGCAATGGCCGATATTCTTCTGGTGTGTCCCTGTTGTGTGGCATTGATTTTTGCCTTGAAAAAGACAGCACTAGACTACAGCTGCAAATTCAGATAATATCTGGGACTGAACCATTTTAAGTATTTCAGTTCATTTTTTTTTCAATAATGTTCAATAATGTATATTTCTTAGTCGATACCAAAACAATCACCAATAATTAAACTATCAAAAATATAAGCAGGCCACTGGCAAACTTATTATTTTTTGACAATGGCATTGGCCCAAAATTTCAGTGCATCCTACATTAATGCAAGCATAAACATTATTTGATAGTTTTATATGATGCTGATTTTAAGTAAGTCTGTAAAGCAGCCTTATTTGCGCTTCTTATTCGGTATGTAAAAATATTACACTGTATATGTTGGTGCAGATTGTTTTAGCTACTCTACAGCCGTACAGTGAATGCACTTTATTGTCACATAATCCCTGTGGACAGATTGCATTTGCATGTTTCCTCTTGCCCCCCTGGTTGTGGCTTTTGTAAGGGCTGTCACAGAAACCTCCAAGCCCATTAAAAGGAGGAAGTTTACAGGCCTGTAAAAAAAAAATATACACACATATATATATATATATATTACTAAATTGAGGTAGTTGTCTTATTTTCCTTGGGGAATGTGTCTATTTGCCTGTTAATCCTCACTTTAAGACAAAAAAATGTAAATAGATGGGAAAAAATATGTGCATATATAGGTACTGGCATTGGCAAAAACTATTTTCAAACAAAATATCGGCACACCGGTTATCAGCAGAAAAATCTAATATTGTGCATCCCTATCTAAAATCTTTCACATCTACTGTAGATTGACTATTTGATTTACTAATGTGTTTTTGTTTTTTAAACATTAGTTTAATTTAAGGAGGAAAAGGTTTGACCTCAGAAGAAACAGAAATAGCTTCATCTCTTATACTTTCATATTTTATTTGGTTAAAAGCAGCAATGATGATGATGAGACATATGCATGTGGACATCATACCTGCAGGGTGTTTTTAAGATACATTTTTATGACTTTGAGGGTGTACACACAGTTCAAAACGAGCATGAAAGCTTATTCAATGGATTTTTGATGGCCTTGACAGTGTCTGAAAATAGCTCACATGCCATGTGTGCACATTTTCTCTGCATTTAAAAGAGCCCATATGAATCCTATAATTGGTACAATATGTTTGCACGAATCTCACATTTGTTGTCCTTTTTCTTTCCACGCAAGGAGGTGAGAAATACCACAGATAAATCAACATGAAGGATTAATCAAATTTTAATTCACACTGCACATAAATAAGTGCCAAGTGTGGGTCCTCAGAATGTTTCGGGCAGCTTGTAGAGTGATTTTGGTGATCTATCATACGTGTCAGATCCGCCTGTGGCCCCAGGATGGATGTGTCTGACAACCATTTCCTTAAACAAAAGTAGAACCTAAAAAAATGTATTCAGAAAAAAACCGTATTGAACATTGATGGGCATATGAGAAGTTAGAAGTTAAAGTGAATGAAAAACGTTCTCACATTTTTTTGTTCCTTTTTTACACTTGGACCAAACCCAGCATGTTACCAAAACACGAATTCCTTTCACACAAACCCTCAGTGCACTTTTATTCCCCGTGGCTCTTGTTTTGTCTGATCAAAATGAATTTCAGTACTAGATGACTTTGAAGATTTGAGAAGTTTTTCTTTGATGAGAAGGAAGCTGTTTGACAATTTGCAATAAATAAATAAATATTCTTTTTAAAAATTACCCATTCTTGTAGTTCTTAAGTTAGTGTTCACATTTCTTGTTAAATCATGTAGCACAAAATGGTCCAGCTTCAGTGCAGGGCAGTGTAAAGAACTCCTTTTCTTGGCTTTGATCTACATTGTGAAGAGGCTATGCTAAATCAAACTTGTCAAAGTCACTGCTTATAAAGGGGGAAAATGAGCACCCTGTAGAAACTAGACACTGTTAAATCTTCAGTGACAATCATATGCGTCGAAATGAGCTGAGACTCTCCCGTGGAATTAGAATTTGAGGGAAATTTCCTGACAGGCAGGTTCACCTTTGAATTACAGATAAATTCATTTTATTAGAAGTTTGTCGTAGCAGGAAAACACAGCATAGCAACACCTTGTTGAAACCATGGATCCTGAATTGAGACAACAAATTAATACAGCAAATTGGTGTCCATGGGTTTATTTTTATGCTACAATATTCAAATCACGTGGAGTTTTCCAGGTTTTGTAAATGTTGTAGAAGAAAGAAAAACTGACATGAGGCAAAGTGTGTGACACCTGCACTAAAGTAACCAGACAGTCAGAGACAGAGCAGCTAACTCTGCAAGTTGCCGAACAATGAGGCAATTGCCTAGGAGGAGTAACGTTTTTTGTGAAATCATAAATGCCCAGGTCTACTGACCTTTGACAATGACACTGACCTTAACGTGGATGCAGCCAAACCTGAGGATCACTGTGTGTGAGTTTGTTGAGAATTAGGACAATTGCCTAGGTTAATTCCCTTCCACAGCATGTGCGACACCAGGTGGTGTATAGGGGCGGCACCTATCTCTGTTTCTCTGACCTTAGGCCACAAAGCTACTGTAAGTAGTGAAAGCTACAGTGGGGGGGAAGGGGGGTCAGTCCTCTGGTAGTTCTGTGTGTTAACTTTCCTTTCCACATTCTATTATGCTGAGCACCAAGCCAGAAGGTACCATTTTTATATGGTCTTTGCTATGACCCGGCCAAGATTTGAACCCACGACCTCCCGGCTGTGGGGCGGATGCTCTACCAACTAGGCCACCACTCCGGTTAATTGCCTAGGAGGAGCAACTATTTTCATGAAATCATATAAACGCTGAGATCTCCTGACCTCTGACCTTGCCCTTCACTTTGAGCACAACCTGGATTCAGACCTATCTGAGAACCATTGTGTGTGAATGTGGTGACTACTGGGGAAAATGCCTAGGAAGAGCAATTCTCATGAAACGTGGACAGATGGATGGATGGACACTGCGCCATCACATTGGCTCCTAGATGAGCTAATAATTAATATAATGGCTTCTATGTGGGTTAGAGGACAAACCGAAAAAAAAAAAAAAAGAAACAGTGACTCCTCAGTTAGGATAACAGAAAACCAAAAACTCCAGTTACTTATCTATCATTGTACACTCTGCTGTCAAGGATAGATCTGCTGTAGACAGAAATCAAAGATAGTTATATGTAAACCATGATAAAGTAATACACCCAAGCTTGAAATTCCATCAGCTGCGAAAAGTCATTTCCCTTGAAGAAAATCCCCTCTGTTTCATCTGTCACAAAATGCAGGAAAGAAGCAAAATGGTGCAGTCAGTCAGTGTAAATAATGCCAGCTTTTGGTTGCACATCTGTTTATCTTTCTGTTCTTTTCTCTGGTCATGATTGGCCATATCAGTGGGGAAACTATTGCATTATGAAAGTGAGCGCACACTTAGCTCCAGTTAGTTGGATGTAACCGCAGCTTTTCTCCAGGGCAACACTCATATGGACTTGAAGGAAAATACTAGGTTGATTACTTTAGTTTAAACCCCTGCACTTAGGCGCCGATCTAGCAAATGGAAAATCTGCTGACATTTTGTGTGGCGTGTGTACACAGTGACGTGGGTAAAGATGTTTTTATTTGATTCAAGGTCATTTGGCTTTGCTCAGGTTGGGATGACATTTGCTTGTGATCTCATTCTTCATGGAGGGATGCATCACAGAGGGGCTGAGAGTCGTTTCTCCACTTTTCCTGGCACAAATGGCTCCCCATTCCCAGAAAAGGAGCATACTATCTCTCTCTCTCTCTCTCTCTCTCTCTGTCTCTATCGGTCACACACTGACAACATGTGCACACAGACTGCATCTCCTCAGTGAATGACAGTGTGAATGTACCTCATCAACCAATGAGTCACTCTACTACTCTGCTATTATGATGATTTCTCCCTTCTGTGTATTACATCATGCAGCAGAGGGTTCTGCTCAGTTACATTCGCCACAATAAACTCTCTCTGTGAGTGCACTCATTTTGTCTGTGTGGGGGTTTATTAGTCGATATTGCAGGAAAACACTTGGTTGATCTTTCAAATCACTTTTGATCTGGTTGTTTCTGTATGCATTTACTGGAAGGAAAATGATTTTTAGAGGCTGATGGTGAAATGTAAGGATGACATCAACCCTTGGTGTTAAGGCCCTGTCACACCTAGATAATTTAGGTACTGTTTGCCAAACGTATGAAAAATTTGGAAAATACACTGGCATACGTGGAATCAGTTATGGGTAAGTTTTGTATACGTTAAGGGCACGCTGAAGAACGCTGAAGCACGCTGGTATGTGGTGTTTTACGCTGAGCTCCTCTGGAAATTTTCAGCATGCTGAAAATTTTCCGACGTACCCACCAATATGGCTGAAACGTCCCGCATATGCAGAGCATAAGTTGCAGGGAAGTTATGTGTTTGTTCACACACGTTACTTGTAAGCGACTCGTAAGTTACTCAAAAGTCGAAATACGTCGAGATAAATGTCTAGCGTACCCCAAACTTATTTCTAACATATGAGTAATTCTCTTTGAACCTGCAGTGGTGTGAAAAAGTGTTTGGCCCCTTCCTGATTTCTCATTTTTTGTGTGTTTGTCACACTTAAATGTTTCAGATCATCAAACAAATTTAAATATTAGACAAAGATAACACAAGTAAACACAAAATGCAGTTTTTAAATGAAGGTGTGTATTATTAAAGAGAAAAAAATCCAAACCTACATGGCTCTGTGTGAAAAAGTGATTACCCCGTAAACCTAATAACTGGTTGGGCCACCCTTAGCAGCAACAACTGCAATCAAGCGTTTGTGATAACTGAAAATGAGTCCTTTACAGCACTGTGGAAGAATTTTGGCCCACTCATCTTTGCAGAATTGTTGTAATTTAGCCACATTGGAGGGTTTTCCAGCATGAACCGGCTTTTTAAGGTCATGCCACAGTATCTCAATCGGATTCAGGTCAGGACTTTGACTAGGCCACTCCAAAGTCTTCATTTTGTTTTTCTTAAGCCATTCAGAGGTGGACTCGCTGCTGTGTTCTGGATCATTGTCCTGTTGCAAAATCCAAATGTGCTTCAGCTTGAGGTCACAAACAGATGGCCGGACATTCTCCTTTAGGATTTTTTTGGTAGACAGCAGAATTCATAATTTCATTTACCACAGCAAGTCTTCCAGGTCCTGAAGCAGCAAAACAGCCCCACACCATCACACTACCAGCACCATATTTTACTGTTGATATGATGTTCCTTTTCTGAAATGCTGTGTTACTTTTACGCCGGATGTAATGGGACACACACCTTCCAAAAAGTTCAACTTTTGTCTTGTCAGTCCACAGCGTATTATCCCAAAAGTCTTGGAGATCATCAAGATGTTTTCTGGCAAAACTGAGACGAGCCTTTATGTTCTTTTTGCTCAGCAGTAGTTTTCGTCTTGGAACTCTGCCATGAAGGCCATTTTTGCCCAGTCGCTTTCTTATGGTGGAGTCATGAACACAACTGAGGCAAGTGAGGCCTGCAGTTCTTTGGATGTTGTTGTGGGGTCTTTTGTGACCTCTTGGATGAGTCGTTGCTGCGCTCTTGGGGTAATTTTGGTTGGCCGGCCACTCCTGGGAAGGTTCACCACTGTTGTATGTTTTCGCCATTTGTGGGCAGTGCGGTGGCGGAGTGGTTAGAACTGCGGCAGCACAGCAACTCACCCTTGGCCGGGGGATCCTGGGTTCGATCCCAGCCCCCAACCAACAGTGATCTGCGTGGAGTTTGCATGTTCTCCCCGTGTCTGTGTGGGTTTACTCCAGGATTTCTTCGGTTTTCTCCCACATGCCAAAGACATGCAAGTTAGGTTAACTGGCATCAAACTGGGAATTCTAAATTGTCCTTAGGTTTGACTGTGAGAGTGAATGGTTGCCTGTCTCTCTGTGTTGGCCCTGCGATGGACTGGTGATCTGTCCAGGGTGTACCCTGCCTCTCACCCAAAAGATGCTGGGATAGGCTCCAGCCCCCCACCCACCACCACCACCACCACCCCCCGCGCGACCCGAAAAGGATTAAGCGGAAGAAGATGGATGGATAAGATAAGATAAGCCTTTGTTAGTCCCACAATGGGGAAATTCCAGGATTGCAACAGCACAGGGATAGCAACACTCAGAGCAACAATCAGAAGGCAAGAAAAAACAAGAGCAGCGAGTATACATATGTACATATAAACATAAATATATAGACACACGGTGCGGAGCATTGCAGCTAGATGGAATAAATATATACTGTAGATATATAAACACACAGTGCGGAGCATTGTAGCTAGATGGAATAAATATATGAATATATAAACACACGGTGCGGAGCATTGTAGCTAGATGGAATAAATATGTAAATATATAAACACACACACAGTGTGGAGCATTGTAGCTAGATGGAATAAATATATGAATATATAAACACACACAGTGCGGAGCATTGTAGCTAGATGGAATAAATATGTGAATATATAAACACACACACAGTGTTGAGCGTTGTAGCTAGATGGAATAAATATATGAATACATAAACACACGCAGTGCGGAGCATTGTAGCTAGATGGAATAAATATGTAAATATATAAACACACACACAGTGCGGAGCACTGTAGCTAGATGGAATAAATATGTAAATATATAAACACACACAGTGCGGAGCATTATAGCTAGATGGAATAAATATGTAAATATATAAACACACAGTGTGGAGCATTGTCGCTAGATGGAATAAATATATAACTAGAAAAGCACTCGGAGAGCGCAGACCTCCGCCAAGCGCCACAGTTCCCCCATACAGTGTTTGTGTGTACGTTTTCGGATTCCCTGACCATGAAAACATATGACTAGCAATTGGATTCACAATGATAGGATTAGTGGTTCAGTAGTAAAAGCATTACCTCCTTGGCGGAGGTAATAAACTCAAGTGTTGCTGTTGTGTCCATCTCCAAACTCCCAGGCTGCGGGCGTTGCAATTCATCGCACAACCGCGTACAACCCACAGGCCAATGGGTTATGCGAGCGTTTTCATAGATCACTGAAAGCAGCACTCAGGGGTTCACTGACGGATGCAAATTGGGTAGACAGGTTGCCGTGGGTTTTATTGGGGTTGCACTCCGCGGCAAAAGAGGATTTGGAAGCTTCCCCGGCAGAGAGCTTGTTTTTGCGCAGCCACTATGGCTGCCCGGGGAATTTCTGCCAAATAATCCCGCGCCGGACAGCTACCCGTCTCAGCTTTTGCAGCGTAGCGCAAACACAGGCACGCTGCCGGGCCCTGCCCACCACAGTTTTCCGCGTGTTTTTGTGCCTAAAACTTTGAAGAACGCGGAGTTCGTGTTAGTCAGACACAACGACCAGCGCCTTCCATTGCGCCTGCACACATGTTGAAAATGGCCCTATCTGACAATGTTAAAGAATCCTTTAAAAAATTCCTGGATCCAGACGGTGATCCGGATCATCCCCAAAATTTAATCAGTTCTTCCTTGTACCATTTCCAACAACGCCTGAAAGTTTCATGGAAATCCGTCCAAAACTTTTTGAGTTATCTTGCTAACCAACAGACAAACAGACAAACAGACAGACAAACCCCGGCAAAAACATAACCTCCTGGCCTGCGGCCTGGCGGAGGTAAATATATAAACACACACAGTGCGGAGCATTGTAGCTAGATGGAATGAAACAGCATAACCGTCTACTTAGTTATCCTACATGGTATGATTATGTACCCATACATATTGTCACCCTCCGTAGCTACCGGTATTTTCCTAGTTGTATACCGGAGGGGACCATTGTATAAGTCTATTGCGTCTTTGCATTCAATACTGTTAGGTTGTCACATCTTTTTGCTATCTCTGCGAGCAGCCCTGCTTAGGTTATACAGTCTGACAGCCGTTGGTAGGAAGGACCTGCGAAACCTCTCGGTTGTGCACCTAGGATGATGTAGTCTGCTGCTAAATGAGCTCCTTAGTGCATTCAGTGTGTCCTGCATAGGGTGGAACTCGGACTCCAGCAGAGATGACAGTTTAGCCACCATCCTTCTCTCTCCCATCTCCTCCACTGGGTCAAGGCACTGCCCCAGGACAGAGCTAGCTTTCTTGATTAGTTTGTTCAGTCTCTTCCTATCGGCTGCTGTATTGCCACTGCCCCAGCAGACCACTCCAAAAATGATGGCTGATGCCACCACTGTGTCGTAGAATGTCTTCAGCAGCGCCCCTTGTACACCAAAAGACCCGAGTCTCCTCAGTAGGAACAGCCTGCGCTGTCCCTTCTTGCAGAGTGCGTCAGTATTGTGTGACCAGTCTAGTTTATTGTTCAGATGAACACCCAGGTACTTGTAGGATGTCACCATCTCAATGTCTGTTCCCTGGATGTTTACTGGTGCTGTGAGGGGTTGTCCTTGCCTGCGGCAGTCCACCACCAGCTCCTTAGTTTTCCTCGCGTTGATCTGGAGGCAGTTCCGATGGCACCAGTCCACAAAGTCCTGGATAAACGATCGCAGAGTCGTCAGAGAACTTCTGTAGATGGCAGTGTGTTGTGTTGTGTGAGAAGTCCGCAGTATAAAGGGTGAACAGGAAGGGAGCCAAAACCGTTCCCTGGGGGGCCCCCATGCTACCGATGATCGTGTCGGACACACAGTCCCGGGTTCTCACAAACTGTGGCCGGTTTGTGAGGTAGTCCAGGATCCATGATGACAGGTGCTGGTCCACCCCTGCGCACAGCAGCTTGTCCTTAAGGATCATCGGTTGGATGGTGTTGAAAGCACTGGAGAAGTCAAAGAACATGATCCTCACTGCATTCCCGGGCTTCTCCAGGTGGAACAGAGAATGGTGAAGGAGGAAGATGACCGCATCCTCCACCCCAATACCATGCTGGTAGGCAAACTGGAGTGGATCCATCGCTGGTCCCACCAGGGGGCGGAGGTGAGCAAGGAGCAGTCTCTCCAGGGTCTCCATCATGTGGGACGTCAGGGCCACTGGTCTGTAGCTGTTCAGATCTTTGGGGTGGGAAGTCTTTGGTACAGGTGCCACACAAGATGTTTTCCACAACTGTGGTACCCTCCCCAGCTTCAGGGTCAAGTCGAAGATGTACTCCACAATCCCACACAGCTGGTCTGCACAGGACTTGAGGAGCTTTGCACTGATGCCGTCCGGTCCCGACGCCTTCCTTGCCTTGATCTTCCTCAGCTCCGTCCTCACCTGGGTCTTAGTGAGGGTCAGGTTGGGGGGCTGTGTGTTGGGAGTGGGGGGGTGATGGTGGAGTGGGGAGTGGGCAACAGGACTTGATGTCTTCAGTGGCAGCAGTGGTTGTTGTGCTGTCGGGGGGGGGGGGGGGCGGTTGGTCAAACCTATTAAAAAACAGATTCAGATTGTTCGCCCACTCCCTGCCCCCCGTGGCCTGGGGGGAGGTATTCTGGAGCCCAGAGATGGTTTTAAGGTTTCTCCAGACCCCGCTGATGTCGCTCTGTTGCAGCTTGTCCTCCATCTTCTTCCTGAAGCTGTCCTTGCCTTCTCTGATCTTTCTCCTCAGCTCCCTCTGTACGGACTTCAGCATCTCCCTGTTCCCCGACCTGAAGATCCTCTTCTTCTCTCTCAGAAGTGTTTTTATCTTAGGGTTGATCCAGGGTTTGTTGTTTGAGCAACACCGTATGGTCTTGGTGGGAACGGTGTTGTCCACACAGAAGCTGATGTAGTCCGTGTTGGTGTGAGTGAGGCCATCGATGTCCTCACCATGTGGCTCGCAGAGCTGCTCCCAGGCGGTGGTTTCAAAACAGCCCTTTAGAGTGTCCATTGCCTCCTCAGACCATAACTTCACTGTGCGCATGGCCAGAGGTTGTCTGTGCACTAGGGGTTTGTACACCGGCCGGAGATGAACCAAGTTGTGATCCGATCTCCCGAGTGGAGGGAGTTGTGATGAGGTGTACGCCTCCTTAGTGTTTGCGTAGAATAAGTCCAGTGTTTTATTGTCTCTAGTGTGGCATGTGACATACTGGGTAAACGTGGGTAGAATGGGAGACAGTGAAACATGGTTGAAATCGCCTGAGATGAGGAGAAGAGCATCTGGGTGTTCTGTCTGCAGCCTGCCAGTTACTGAGTGGATGACGTCACGCGCTGTCCCAGCGTTCGCTGTCGGATTTGCATAAATAACAATGCAGATCACGTGTGAGTATTCCCTCGGGAGATATGTAGGCCGCATGCTAACAGCTAGCAACTCGATGTCTTTGCTGCAGTGTTGTTGTTTAACAGTGATGTGTCCCGGTCTGCACCAGTTGTTATTAACATAGATCAACACTCCACCGCCCCTTGCTTTGCCACTGTCTGGTGTTCGGTCTGCCCGTATCGCGTGGAAACCCTCCAGCTCAATGTTAGCATCTGCTACTAGTTCAGTTAGCCACGTCTCGGTAAACAAAAGGAGGGAGCATTCCCGGTATACGCTGTCGTAGCGTGAGATAGCCGCTAGCTCATCAACCTTTCCCAATATAGAATGTACATTCCCCATAACAACGGATGGGAGGGTGGGTCTGTACCTTATACTCCTTGTCCACCGTCTAACACCAGCCCGACAACCACGTCGTTTTCGCCTTATTTCTCCCGGTACGTCGAGTTTTTCCGTTAGCACCGAGTGGCGATTAAGTGCAAGCAGCTGTTCCCTGCTGTACCATCTCCTGCTGTAAACAGTGGCTCCGTCCGCCGGCTCGGGAGACATTTGGGGCGATCTGTGTGTCCGTGATGTATAAAGTGTGTAAGGTGTTGCCGGATCAGAAAGTTGTCACCGGATTGGAAAGATAGAGAAAGAAAAAACTCAGAATTGAGCCGCTGTTGCAAAAAGGCAGCCGACTCGTGCGGCGCCAGAAGTACGCCGGATGGATGGATAATGGCTCTCACTGTGGTTCGCTGGAGTCCCAAAGCTTTAGAAATGGCTTTATAACCTTTTCCACACTGATAGATCTCAATTACTTTGTTTCTTATTTTGTTCCTGAATTTCTTTGGATCGCAGCATGATGTCTAGCTTTTGAGGATCTTTTGGTATATTTCACTTTGTCGGGCAGGTCCTATTTAAGTGATTTCTTGATTGATAATAGGTGTGGAGGTAATCAGGCCTGGGTGTGGCTAGAGAAATTGAACCCAGCTTTCCAAAGATGTGATAAACCACAGTTAATTTATGTTTTTACCGGGGGGGGGGGGGGGGGGAAGTAACTTTTTCACACAGGGCCATGTAGGCTTGGATTTTTTTTTTACCGTTAATAATAAACACCTTCATTTAAAAACTGCATTTTGTGTTTACTTGTGTTATCTTGAGCTAATATTTAAATGTGTTTGACGATCTGAAACATTTAAGTGTGACAAACATACAAAAAATGAGAAATCAGGAAGGGGGCAAACACTTTTTCACACTACTGTATGTGTAACTTACAGCTACAGTATAATGGCATATTGGCAGCGGTAGTTCACAGGAGGAACCCAGATAAACTGGTCTTGTTCTTTTATTCAGACAAAGTAAAGAGATGTTTCCTACCTTGTTTCGAATGTAATTAAATTAAAATCACCCTTTATTGTCATTCAATCCATACAGCCAATCATGTACAGTAGAATGAAATTGTGTTTCTCTTATCTACAGTGTTAATCTCACACACACACCCATATATAGAATCAGAGGGGTCACTGCCATGCAAGGCGCCGCTACAGATTTCCCTCCTCCATTCCATTATTGCTGAGCACCAAGCTGGATGGCAGGAAGTTCCGCTTTTAAATGGTCTTCGGCATGACCCGGCCGGGATTTGAACCCCTGCCTCCCGGGTATGGGGCGGATGCTCTACCAACTGAGCCACCACTCCGGTAGTGGTGGCTCTGTGTAGACTAGGTGACACCTTTACTAATTAAGAGGCGACTTGATCCACCTGCTCTCTGTTCTGATCAGTTCAACTGCTGCCTGCAGCGCATACACACATAGAGAGCCACACGTACTTGCTCATGTAATGGGACCTGTTGGGGACGTGTCCGAGGATATTATGACGATCCAAATCACTGTTTAGCCCTCCTTGTCATGTGTGTTTTTTTTTTTGTTTTTTTTTTTACCTTTGACTGCAGTCTGTACCATCAGCTGTCCAGTACTGTTCTGATAGATCCACCTGGAGGAGGTGGATCCAATCAGCTGATCGCCCGAAGCACAATGCTCAGCTGTTTTCCATGATAAATCACACTTTGTTCTCCCTTGGCTGTTGTTCTCTGATGTTTTTGGGTTCACACACTCCAAAAAAAAAAAGCACACTCCATGCATTATCTTTTTTTTCTTCCACTTTATTGAAAATAAACTTTTTTTTTATCACCATCAGTTCGCGTGTCTTTGAGCCAGGTTGTGACAACTGTCATCTGATGTTCATGACGTGTCCCATCAGCTGTTTTAGACGTGACCAACGTAACAGATTTGACAGCTCTGCGATGGTCTTTGGAGGGGAGAATCATGTCAGTTGAACAGAGATGATCTCTCGCACACCTAGGACTCATGGATTGGCAGGTGATGGCAGTTTGGCATGACCGTGCTATGCATAATTTGGGATAAGCTTGTGGTGGCACTGTGTGGGGAATTCTCCACCCAGAGTCGGGAGCTGGGGAGAAGAGGGAATAATGGACTGAAGGAGGAAGTGGTACCGGGGGGTCTCAGACAGGACAGAAAGGACTATTCGCCCCCCGGGGAGTTCAGGAGGCGCCAGAGCCGATGAAGGAAGAAAAGGTATGAGAAGCGGGTCTGGCGTTATGTGATGTTAATGTGCCACGCATGTCTTTGTTCCACTGATTGTATTGTGTTGGGCTTCCTGGGTCTCATGGCATGGTATTAAAGGTGATAAAAAGAAGGTGCTCAGAGACCCAGGCAGAGATTTACTGTACTTGATGTTGGAGAAGGAATAAAGTTTGTGTGTCGTCTAGCTCATTGCCTTGTCTGCTTCCTTTCTCCACAAGCTATGCATACTGTAAGTTAGACTATGGTTGGGCAGAAGTTGTGAATGCCAGCAACACATTAAGCATTTGTTGGTTTAAGTTATTTATAAGTTATCAAAATGTTCTACTGTATATAAGTTACTAATACATTATGTATATGTCAAACTCGTTATGGATATGTGATGCATATGGCCAAAAGTGAAAATTTTGGCATATGCCAGCGCTTTAGACCAATTTTTATACGTTTGACAAACACTGCCTAAATTGTCAAGGTGTGACAAGGCCATTACAAAAACACCTGGAACATTGCTAAAATTCAACTTGTTTGGACAATTGTGATCTGTAGATTTTAAATCTTGGGACTTGTGACGGATATTTGAGAGATTTTCCATAAAGTAAAGTTCTGTATTGCTCCTATGCTGGGTCATGGTCCAGCCTCTTGATATACTGTATATCCATCCTGATTGGTGTGCAACATGCCGCTTCAGAACCACATGTGGTTCTTTTATTCATAACTAATGTTTCTTTGAGGCTTAGACAATAACTTTTAAAAAAGTCACACAATTATAAGAGAAACATGGTAATTTATGCAGAGAAAAAGTTGTAAATTTACAAGAAAGCTGCAAATTTAAGAGAGAAAATACACAAATTTTATGAACAAGCTGTCAATGTACCAAAAAAGTCACAAGTCAATAAGAAAAAAACTGCAAATTTACAAAAAAGTTAATTTATGAGAGAAAACTTTCATATTTAAAAGGAATAAAATTCACCAATTTCTAATGCTGACAGGCCAGTTTATACTCATAACTTTCATCTTCATTTTTAGGAATGTGTTTTATGGCTCCACGCAATTTTTTTTTTTTTTTTTTGGGGGGGGGGGGCTGTCAAAAGTTGCTCAAAGTGGCTCTTGTCGTGGAGGCTGCTGACCCTGCTTTTAGCCAGAGCGCACTGGCTGTCTCTTTCAAACAGAAGATTTGAATAGCAGGTGTGTGAACTGTATGTGGTCACTACCTGAGGTGTGGACATTAGTTAGCCATATTAGAAATACTAGAGGGCACTAAGAGAGTGCATACCTCTGCCAAGGTCTGTCTTTCTATGAGCAGGATTATGCAAAAAGTACTGGACAGATAAGGGCCTATAGAAAACAGATACCTAGGGACAATTTAGAATAACCAGTTAACCTAACATGCATGTCTTTGGATTGTGTGAGGAAACTGGAGCTCCGGGAGTAAACCCACGCAGCCTCCACACAGAAAGATTCCTACCCCTGCCAGCCTGGGGACTCGAACCTGGAATCTTCTAGCTGATAGGCAACAGTGCTAACCACTGCACCACTGTGCTGCCGACATGCTGTGATGACGGATGAATCCATTAAAAAATTATGGAGGTGATTTGGGTCAGGATGCAGATTCTGGTTCACTTTTTCCTTTTCTTTAACATTGCAAGATAGAGCCTTGGTGGAGGTATATGCTGCAAAATCTAAAGCCTGCTTCATGCTACACCTCTGCTGTCCGCGTACGTGTAACCGGAAACCTCGTGTGATGAAATTTACATCATCGTCTCCACTCCGCTTGTGTCCGGAGTGCTTGATTGCGGACAACAGCGTGTAGCCCAAATTTTGTGGCCACGCCGCTTGCCCACGACCTGAACGCGTTGAAAAGTGCATGCGCAAGACTGAACGTCCCATTCACGAGGCAGCGATATCGACACAGCGTACATCAGTACACGAGGAAGACAACGAGGAGGTGGAAAACGAGAATAAAAACATACATGAATCATACATACTTTCTTTCACAGCGGCAGCAGCATCTTCATAGGAAAGGAGTGAAAACCGGGAAGTCAAACAGCAGAAATGGACTCTATATTTGAAGAGAAACTTTGTGAAGAAGTCTGCCGTTTCTTCGATGGTGAAAATCCTGGCGTGTCAGTGCCTTGGCGCTATCTATTGGGCGGGAGTGAAACTACAAATGACGGTTGTGCCCATGTATCAACCGCTTGGCCTGGGTAGATGAAAAAAGTGAGCATGAAAAAAGTGAGCCATGAACAGCGCCGCGTGCGTGCCGGGCACGTCCAAAGCGTACGCCGACCAAAGCGGACTAGAGGGGAAATGCAGCATGAAGCAGGCTTAATGAGTTCATCTGTAGCCCAGGGGCCAGCTATGAAGAAAATTTCATCAAAATCCATCCAGTAGTTTTTGTGTAATCCTGCACACAATCAGACAGACAGACAAACAAACCACCCTGATCACATTATCTTCTTGGCGGAGGTAATGATATGTAAAGATTAAAAAAGGGTTTAGTCTTAGTTTTTAGCTCAAATATGCTGCACTGGCCAGGTTTGATATAAATATAACTACTGCGACTTTATATATGGATGAAAGGAGGAAAAGCATATAACCTTCCTGATGTTTCAGGGTTAAAGATCATCGACTACTGCATGCAACATTTCACTCTCCTTTGCAATCAGCAACTCCTTGTCTTCCAGAATAGATGAGCCTTTTTTCTGTCGGATGCCAAATCAATAACTGTGTATATAAGGCAAAACTGTTAAACTTTATGTCAGCAAGAGAATATATGAGATATACTCGATGCACACTGATATTCTACATATTGCAGCTACAAACTGGTCCCCTGTGCTTTAATCAAACAAGCAGTTCAACTCATTGACTTTTCAAATGATTACATCTTCACACAGGCATTGTGTTTAAGACCACTGATGTACTGAAATGGCACTTCAAAGACAACACACATGGATGGGAAGAATAATTACTGTCCGGTTGTGGCGTTCTAACATTAATCCAAAACAAAAGATTAAATTTGACTCAATTATTATAGCAGTGCAAGATGTTGGCGTCTGGGAGACACAATAGCGCTCAACTCATTCCATACAGCAGAACATTGTCTTAATTTAATTTATTGGGTGTTTATTTAATACTTATTATGTAGGACACAACAATAAGTGAGGACTAATTCAGTTGCATAAAAAGACATCCTTAGGCCACTTTTCTTGTGTGCGAACACTATTTTAAGCTCTATTTATGGCGTTCAAATTAAACATCTCAGAGTTGCTGGAAGCTTCTCGTGTTAATGGAATCCCACACGGTGGATTGTGTGGGGAAGAGAGCAGATGAATCTGTATTCCCTGAATGTGTCTGGGTGAAAATCAATAAATGCAAGCACAGCTCCTCGCTTGTGATGGCTGTCCCTGTCTTTGCATGCCGGACTAATAGAAAAATAATAATTAAATTTAAATCACCAGATTAATTTGTTTTCCATCAGTCTCAGGAGAGATCCTTTTTTTTTTTTTCTTGTTTCTTTAGTGGCTCATTATACTTTCTAATCAAGACAAAAAAAAAAAAGTCCCTCTTTTAGACAGACATGCTGTCTCCCTTCCCCCTTCTCTTCCCTGTGGTGTGCTTTCTCGCATTGCAGTCATTGTGCTGGCACTTATTATGTTACAAATGACCGAGGTACGGCAGGCATTCTCAGTGTGCATGCAAAGAGGGCCCACCCTTCCACGCTACCAGCGCCTTCTCCTAATGACGATGCTCAGAGTGCCCCCTGACACCGCCCCCCCCCCCACCACCCCCCATTCCCGCCCCCATGTGCTCTCTTTAATGAAGATTCTCCAATGCAATTAAAAATCCTTGCTTCTTGCTGCTACTGTATGACAAACGGAGCCACTGTCATTCCTCATGGCCTGTCACTCCCGCTACAAGAGGCGGAGGAAATGGAGAAATACACCAGGGTGCCAGTGGCTAGAGAGGCAGATAGAGAGGATTGTGAGTGTGTGTGTGTGTGTCATTGTGTGAGTGTGTTTGAAGATGAGCAAACCCCCCACCCCCACCCACCCCCCATCTCAACAGGTAATGGAAAGGGGCAGAGAGAAAAATCAATGACCAAAGAACATGGAGAGCAAGCTTATGAAATGGCTATAACTGCACACCGCCAGCTGAATATGGGGTTCTGCGTCCATCCTACAAATTCAGGCAATAATGAATGTTTTATCAGACCCCCACCCAAATGCTACCCATCCACTCTTTTCTTCCTCCTTTTCTTACTTTTTTTTTTATTATGCATAAAGCGATGACTGATATCTGAGTAATACCTTTGCAATTCTTGCAATAACATCAAAATGTTACGGGTGACACTTTTTGGATGCTGTGACATAACCGGGGCGGGGGGCGGGGTGGGGGTGGGGGGCGGGGGGCGGGGAGAGCGAATCGGGATACATTTATGGTCGTTTATAATGTTTATGAAGCATTAATATGAATGTGCCCGTAAACCAATACTCCATCACTCTGCTAACAATGAGTTCATTGTTTGTTGTGGTGATTTATGAGGTGTCTATAAACTAGCGGTGAACAGTGTTAATCCTCTGTAAAAACCTGCTAAAATGGATACAGTCAGTGGTGGTTTGAGCCAGAGAGAGAGAGAGAGAGAGGTACACCAGTTGGCTCTGGGACATCTCCTTATCCTTATCCTCATCAGGGTGGGGCACGTACTAAGAAGAGTTGCCCACTCCATTTGAAAAAAAAAAAAAAAAAATCTCCCAACCATCACCAACTCTCCACCCCACCCCCTTGTTGTTTTCCAGTTGAATGAAATAATCTCCCCCGTCTGGAAACCCAGTCTGGGTCAGAGGGCCCTACGTTCAGCCTGTTGCTTATTGTGCGTTCAGAAGAGGATGCAAAGCATACAATTAGGCACAGATGGCTGTCTTTGCCAGGCAATGTATTGATCCCCTTCTGATGGAGGACTGTCCCATTTCTGGTTTTGTTTCACAAAATGCCTCCTAATTTAGAGCCTGAAGTGATTTTTTTTTTTTTTGTAGTTGTTTGATCGTGGATAAATCATCATAGATAGCTAGATAGAATCCCAAAACAGTGATTAAGTGAAAAGTTATATCCCATATATTTATAGTACTAACTACGTTTCACAAGTTAAAATTCATTAAAAAGTTCAAAAGTTGAAGGGTGATAACTTTCCTCCTGAGTTTCTGTCATCTGATGTATATAAAATAGCAAAAGATTTTAAAAAGTTTTGACAGTATAGCAATTAAACCAAAATATCCATTGTGTATTAAAAAGTTGGAGCATATATATATTTTTTTTTTTTTTAACGGTGGGCTACTTTTTTATTGTTTGTTTGCATTCCAGCCACAACGTGATAAATAAAGTTAGCGCCACTGCACGCCTGCCAGTGCTGTGGGAACTAATGACAATGTCGCATTTAAACGTAATAACGGTCAGTTACTGTATATCCTTCCTCCGCCACGGTCCGCGCTGCACAAATAATAACTTTTCTTTGTGTGGCAGTAGTGAGCTGACGTCAGGTCGGTTCCTTGAAGTGGAGCTGAATAAACCTTGAGAAGAGTCTCCTTCAATCTGCTGTTAGTAACTAACACACGCACACTCACACCGAGACTCAATTACTGCCCAATTCCCCCTTCTTTATCACTCGTCCCCGACCCCTTTCATAACCAAAACCGACCAAGGGAAAAAAGAGGGGACAAGAAGACCGACCCGAAGTGTTAGTTGAACTAAAAAAAGCCCACGCTGGAAATAATTAAAGTGTCGAAACTCATAAAAAGGTAAGTGTTTTCCTTTTTTTTTTTGGTTTGTTTCATTCGATGTTTTCGCCCCATCACAAGAACAGGCGATGAGGTGCGTAAAGCGCTTGGCTCCGCTTCGACTTTCTTGGCTTTTCTCTGCCTTATTCACACTTTCTGGTTTCCTTCCACCGATGTAATTCATTCCGTTGAAATGCCCCGAAGTCGTTAGCGGTTCGTTCGGCTAAAGTTTCCCCCCGTCTTTCGCGTTAAAAACCCCAAGCGTTTCGCTTTTCTTCCTCTTGAGTGTGGCTGACCCGATAGTGGGAATCCGTCTTTGTGTGTGTGCGCGTCCCTGAATTCGCCTTTTCTCTCTCGCACCGTTTCCCGTTGGTAAAACTTGCTTTATCTGCCAGAAATGAAAACTTTTTTTGAAAAAAAAGGGCGTCGTGTTGTCCGCTTTTGTCTTTTGGCAAACCGCGCCTTTTCGGACGTACGTTCGTGGGTTTTATTTCGGTAACCGTGAGCCCCAAACAGCGGGGGTAGAAGACACGCCATGGACAGCCGTTGGTCCCTCTCGCGCTCCGTCCGTTAAAAACCCCGTCCAGCGGTAACAACAATCCCGAGACGCGAATAAAATAAGAAGAAAAAAAACAATTAGCGACAAAAATAGACAAAGATCCCCTTCGGTTTGGATTAAGTTGAAGCTCTAGTATCGCTTTCTTGGCCCCACGCAGCGGCTCTGGGAGTTTTGAGCGCTTCGGCAGCCTCGCCGGGGGGAGCGGTTACCGCCGCCGCTTCCTCAAACCGAGGACAGGCACGCGAGGCGAGCTAGCAGCCGCGCGGCCGGGTTGTCGAAATGTATCCCTTTGTGTATATTACAATATCCTCCATTTTTTCTGCCCCTTCCAAAACAACAAGGCTCTCGCCATCTTGGTTAGACTTTTAAATTCGTCCCCTAAGCACCCTTACCTTTCCACCTCGCTCTCTCTGTTACGCGCGCACGCACAGCACACACACACACACACTGCACACACGGCCACTTTTAAAAAGGAAATGGATCCATGTTTTTTTTTTTTTCTTTTTCGCCTCAAGTTTTAACCAAAGTTTTTAGACTTTCGTGGAAGGTTGTGACGGGGGGGGGGGGGGGGATGGCGTCCCGTGTGCGGTCCTGGAATGGGGGGGTTTATGGCACGAAATGGATCGTTTCGAAGCAGTTCTCATCACAAACGGGAGGGGGGGAATGTTTGTATCTTAAAAAAAAAAGGCAAATATGAAGTGACGTAGAGGTTCGTGTCTGGATTGTCATTTTTGTGCCACACTGTGGAATTGCTTATTTAGTTACGGCAAAGATGCACATCGGCGCTATTTTAGGATAATGCCACTAAATGTGATATCAGCCTTGCCCTGTGTTTATCTTTGCAATTAAACATGAATGAATGGGGGAGGGAAGGAAGCAAGGCGAGATAGGAGGCCCAATTATCAACGATCCTTGTGAGGAAAGGGCATTTACACTTTACATTTTGGATTACCCACTGTGTTATGCCCAAATAATAAAAGCTGTAACAGAACATGGTAGTAAAAATGTTACTACCCTTTAATGGCGCAGTGGTTAAACAGTGGATGGCTGATCGGCTTGCTAGATTGACAAGTTTTGAGACCGTGCACGCTCAGCTTCATCACCTCTGGCTGAGCTGTAGTGCTTGTTTGCAACAGTTTGGACAGGTGACTTTTAGCTCTCTGGAAAATTATGACTTTAATTTCTGTCATCCATCTGGCAAAAAAAAAAGGGTCTCTCTCTCTCTCTCATTCTCCCATAGCTCTTGCAGCTCTGCCCCCTTTCACAGTGAAAAACTTGATCCCCTTTTCTTCCCCTTGTCCTGTAAGCACTTCGAGTAAGAGGAGGGGGGGAAAGGAAAACAAACTGAACAAATGCTTTGAAATGGAAAATCAGATCATTTCACCTCCCACCTCTTTTGTTTGCCCGTTTATTGCTGCAAAGCTGGAGTGCAGAGGAGCAGATGTTTAGCCAAACAGGAAGGCGCGGTGTCTCGGTCCTTCTGGGGATGGCTCTCCCTCCTCGCGCTGCTGATGCATCGACATGACAGCTGCTTGATTTCATGGAGCTGCTAAGAAGCCATTAGTGGTATCGGTGAATTGAAACGGAACAGTGTCTCCCAGTTTTCTATCACAATTGTCTTATAGTTGGCGTCGTTTTGAATTTGTCGCCTGTGCACTTGGGGGGGGGGGGGGGGTGGTTGCGTGTGTGCAAAAAGTATTGCAGTCGAACACACAAACTGGCAAGAAGTAATAATGTATTTGTGCAGTGTGTTTTTTCTCATAATTTGAGAGAGAAAGAGAGCAAGAGCACAAGTGAAAAAAGGGGGAACAAATCTGTCAGAGGTTGTTTGCCATGTTGGTTTGAAATGAAAGCACACTGTGCTACCTCAAGCACACTTAAATCAGAGATGTCTGTCCTTGCCAGGCCAAGGAAAAAAGTCAACTCTCAGCTGGACTTTTAGTCTGTCTCTGCTTCGCTCCCGCTTTCCCTCGCTTGCTCTCAAATTGGAACTGTTGTTTTTGAAGAGATAAAAGGAGGACTTCCGCTTGACTTGAACATTCAGGAATTAAGGATAGACATAGTTAAGCCCTATTTGCATGTCTACCAAAGTCACAGCAAATGGTTGCTATTGACTAAGCTGATTAGGTGAAATTAGGTTCACGAGCTCTGTGTCTGGGGGTGCTGAATCTGACAGAACTTGGACAGCTTTTGAGAAGACAATCCCCATGTGCACACAAGGCTGTGTTCATATAATCCTTCACTCTTTTTTGGAGAGAAATTCATAGTTTATGTTCATTAGGTGTGTGAATGATATCTGAGGTGGTGTTTGCTTAAAATACAGCATACATGTACCGTATGCATGTTCACCAAACGTCGGTGTCGTTGTCTGTTTTTTTGCTGCTGTTGGCCTACTGGCAAATAACAGTACGATGTTAGTGTCTGGTGTTTTCTGGTGTTTTTGTTGCACAGATTGAATAATTACTACTGTTAAAAAACAAAATGTGTTTGTGTCAATATGGTGGATGTGGGAGACCACAAAGTAACAGCAACAACATAAAAAGCTACCTTAGACTCTATATCAGAAGCACATGTTTTTTAAATCATCTGAGTGAATCATGGACTTTATTTTTGCTGGAACCAGTTGTTGTTTTTTTCTTGAACATGTAAGAAAAATTAAGAGTTTTAGTTTTTGCGTATTAAGGTTAGACTACACAAATTCAGCCAGATAATGACCCAATTTTGTCGCAGTCGACCATCGTACAGCATCAGATTATGAACATCAGGCACGAAGAACAGCTGCAGTGTGACATAATCCATAAACAGCATAGTAGGGTGCTCACCACCAGGACTTGGCAAGACTAGCATGTCAGATTTTTTGGTACTTTATCACCTAGTTTGACAGCCTCAGACAACTTTCAGCAATGTTGTCCTTGCAGTGCCCAATAGAGTGACGGCTGTGCACATGTGAGCCCCGTTTCCACTACAGGAACCAGAAGCCAATTTTAGGGACAGGAACATGGTAAGGCTCAGCCTTTTATCTGGCCCTCTCCCCCTCATGTCTCCATTAGGGGCATAGGAACCATCAGTCTCTGGAGGATTTGTTGGTGATATAATCGTCTCACAGCTTCAACCGCAACACAGTACGGCAAAGTAAAATACGTTTACAATACATTAACGTCATACAGAAATTATTATGCACGACATGAATGTAAAGTGGTGTGCATGGGACCAACGTGCCACCGTCTAATAATTTCAGACAGGAACTGATCAATTAAACAGCGTAGCTGCATGAGTAGCACAAGTGGAGATTCCAGCCCCACTTGGACGACAGTGTGGACTCACTCTCCAGCTATGGACAGCCTTGCCTCTCCGCTGTGTTCATGCTACATATGATATATCTTGCCTTTCCTTTCCACAGTCATATAAATTTTTTACATTTTTTAGTAGTGATGTTGGTGTTAATTGCGTTAATCGCCCGTTTAACGCTTTGCCCCTGTTAACGGCAACAAATTTTGTGATCGTGGTTAACAGCAGTTAACGGCAGAAAGTGCAAACAGTACTTTTTGGCCTAGCGGCTCTCTGTACCAAAGCCACTCTGGCCAAAGACAATGTGCACGCCATGCAGACATTGCAAAGTCAAACAAGCTGGATTACAGCTGTGGAAATCCGCAAAGTGCTGTCATGTTTAAGTTTACAACGTTATCTGTCGGAGCTCTCACCTGGATAATTGTTACAGCCTCCTCCAAAACTTCACCTGGATTTTGGGTTGTTCTTCAGTGGAAGCTGGCTAGCTGGCTAGTAGCTACATGCTAGATTGTAGCTGACATCCAGCAGCTGACATGGACAGAAATTCGCCTGTTTTCATCCTCGTAGCTTTGGGTCCAACTGTTGGTGAGTACCAGTGTAAAAAATTCTCAAGCTGTGTTCGTAATGTCCATTCACTCCCCCGCCATTTTTGCAGCACGGTGGGGTGTTATCACAGGCGAGATAGTAGTTTGTTTATGTTTGCAATTTTTCTGCTAAAAGGGAAATTGTGTCTGTTATGACACACAAGGTCCATGGTTTTGTATCGATGTGCTTAAAAGCCGTGGATGTTTGCTATGGGAGAAAGGGCAAGCTCCATTTGTGGCTGCTGGCTGGTTGGATGCTGAGTTGTGTTGGTGACATTACTGAGCCCTGGCACACCGTTGTTTGCACATGCAGTCTACTTTTGAGAATTTTCTGGAGAATATTCTGGATAGTTTTTGTCACTCTGGATATGTTGAGAGCTTAAATGAACCTGCAGGTGAAAACAGCAAGCATATTTGTCCACGCCCATGTTCATAACAGTATGACAAACTTGAAAAATTACCGACTTACGGTACACTATATCTGTATAGAAAAACACGTTATTAATCGTGATTAACTCAACCTTCCAAAAGATTAATTGTGATTAAAAAATTTAATTGTCCAACACCACTAATTTTTATGCATATAAGCTTATATGGCATAGCTGTGTGAGTACTCGGGGAGAAGCAGCAGTCGGCCAGCAAAGTGTTGGCCGGCTGTGCGGGCTCACATCATAGCAATAGCTATCATTGCTATGTACCGTACCGCTACGCTGTGTTGCTCCTGTCCTTTCAAAGCACACACTGTATGGCCACATATGCCGAATAATCCTTCAGACCCTCCGCTATCATGGCAACATAATATCATGCATTATTAAACATTAGGTCTTCACTGGTACTATGTTTTCCTGGTCAAATTTGATGCTTCTTGTGTTTTGTTTATGTTGCAATGCTGACTTTTAACCAATCAGTATTGAGTCAATCCTAAACCAGCAGTTTTCAGGGTCACTCTGAAGTACCAACCCCTAGCCACAGCCTTATGGTATATCAGGCAGTACGAGTTCCCGAAAACATCCTTTTTTGGGGAGGTTCCTGTATTGTATACACACACCATGGGGAAAGTTCTTGTAAAATTGGTTCCTGTAGTTGAAATGGGGCTCTCCCCCCCTTCTGGGTACCTTCTGTTTATACAGGTGCATCTCAATAAATCAGAATGCCAAAAAAGTTGATTTGTTTAGGTAATTCGATTAAAAAAAATTAAACTTCTATATTATATAGCGTCATTACACAGAGAGTGATATATTTCAAGTGTTTATTTATTTTAATTTTGATGATTATGGCTTACAGCCCATGAAAACCCCAAATTCATTTTCTCAACAAATTAGAATATTACATAACATTAATTTAAAAAAAATAGTTTTTTAATAGAAATGTTGGCTGACTGGAAAGTATGTCCATGTACACACCCAATACTTGGTTGGGGCTCCTTTTGGATTAAATACTGTATCAATGTGACGTGGCATGGAGGTGATCAGCCTGTGGCACTGCTGAGGTGTTATGAAGGTCCAGGTTGCTTTGATAGTGACCTTCTGTGGTGATCCGAGCGCTAAGCTCATCCGCGCTCAGGTTACTCAGTATTTTCTCTTTTTCTCTCGTATTATTTCTGTTTGGTTATTGTTGGTGTTCCCGGGGCTTTTACTGTGACAGCACCACGGCCGAACTTCAGGCTGTCAAAGTCGAGTTGGCATTGTCACAGCTGAGTGTGATTTTGGTCATTACGTTTCCTCCTCTCCTGTTTGGTTCATTGCTTTTGTTATCAGTATTTAAGGGAGCAGCTGAGACTCACTCCTGGCTGCGACCTGCGTCTACCAGGACTGGAGTCCCTATCCCCGGCTCCAGTTTTCCTTCTGTGTTTGATTTGCCCTCGCTTCTTTCGTAAGTGTTATTCTATAGTGTCTGGTTCCGCCCTCGCTACGCTCTTGCTTTGATGTTCGAGTTCTTTATTTTGTGTTCTAGTTTAAAGGGCCTATATCATGCAAAATCGACTTTTTTGAGCTTTTAAGCATGTTATAATGTTAATTCCTCACCAAAAACACCCCCAAAGTGGTATTTTGCTCCATTCACGCATCTCTGAGTATTCCTCCTCAACCCTGCTCTCTGAGCTGCTGCTCCGCCCTGTCCCTGATAATGACTGGGTCCAACATTCATACGTAAGAGCGTGGGTGAGCCGCCCACTCCAGGAAGTGCCTGTGCTGCCAGCACCGCCCCCAGACTAACGCACACACCCACTTTCTCCGCGCAGCTAACGGAGCGGTGATTGGCAAAACTCTTTCACTTTAGCATTGACGCTGTGAAGAAGTAGTTCCTCTCACACCTAATCTGCTCAGTGACAACAACTGTTTGCTTTTTTACGTAAGACAATGTCTTCTAAGTTTTCGTGGGCGGAATCCAGTGACACACTGCAGCAGCCGGCTCAGGGGTTACGTCATGAAATGAGCGGCATCCACAAGGAGGAGAGGCGGAGCCTCAGAGATCGAGGCATCTTACTTCTGGGTTGGAAAAGTAGCTCGCGAAAATAACTCATATTTCATAAGAAATTCATTCTCCAGTGTACCAAAGGTAATATACTATCACATACATGCATGTAGTTTACTCTGAAAGACTTAAAATAGCATGATATAGGCCCTTTAATATATGTGTTTTGCCCCACGTGGCTCTTTATTTTGTTCCTTCTGTAAATAAACAAGCAAACTTTCTGCTGGCATCTGGCGCCTCATTTATGCCCTGAAAGGGGCAAACACGACACCTTCAGCTCGTCTGCATTGTTGGGTCTGGTGTCTCTCATCTTCCTCTTGACAGTACTCCATAGATTGTCTATGGGGTTTAGGTCAGGAGAGTTTGCTGGCCAATCAAACAGTGATGTCATGGTCATTAAGCCAGGTTTTGATACTTTTGGTTGGCTGTGTGTGTGTGTGTGTGTGTGGGGGGGGGGGTGCCAAGTCCTGCTGGAAAATGAAATCAGCTTCTCCATAAAGCTTGTAAGCAGAGGGAAGCATGAAGTGCTCTAAAATTTCCTGGTAGACCGACTGCGCTGACTTTGGTCTTGATAAAACACAGTGGACCAACACCAGCAGATGACATGGTTCCTCAGATCATCACTGACTGTGGAAACGTCACACTAAACCTCAAGCAACTTAGATTCTGTGCCTCTCCACTCTTTCTCCAGACTCTGGAACTTTGATTTCCAAATGAAATGCAAAATTTACTTTTATCTGAACAGAGGTCATCTGCTGGTGTTTGTACCTTCAGTTGAATGAAATGTAGTACTTTAACTGAGGGTATGCATCTCCGAGTATGGAGTCGCTCAGTCAAAATATGTAATTTTTATCAATAAAAGTTTAGCCACCGGTCTGTCACCACTGTGTCTCTTCTTGCCCCGGCTTCAAGTGTGGGGGGTGGTTTGTATTTGTATTGCTAAAATATACAAGGATGCACTACAGTGGGTCTCAGATATTTGTAATTTGTTCTGTTTTAGTATTGCATGAGTTTATTGACGATAGGCTATAAACTACACATATAAACTAAATTATAATGGTGACTGAACAACTCCCATTCCCCAAAGTGCAAGATGCACAAGTTGATCTGACAAAAAATAAACAAGCAGTTCTTGAACAGTGGCTAATATTGGATATCCCATTCATTTTCAATTATTCTGTAACTAATATTCACACAATCAAATAAATCTGAGTTCAGTCCCTTTCATATTAAGTGGAAATTGTGCTACTTTAGTTTTGGCACTTTATCTATACTTCAACTTAAAAAGCAAAGGATTTGAGTACTTTGTCCACCACTACTAAAAAGCAACGGGGTGTTCAACTTACCAATCATAACTCTTTGCTGTGTAGTGCTAAACATTGCCAGCGTCAAAGCAGATACTGGTCGGACTCTAGAATGAAAATACACACAACTTAAGTACATGCACAGCACGAAAGTGCAACATGTTAAAAAAAAAACACCTTTTTAACCACTAGCTTATTTCATCAGATGTTGTTGACACAAGCCCAAAATACAAGCTGAGCACAGAGTTAGCATTGATGGCTAACTAGCTAGCTCATTGTCTGCATACAAGAGACAACGTTGTTGTTTGTTCAGAGTAAACTTTCCACCGCTGGGATAAATAATGTAAAAGATGCATGTATCACATCATATCACGTCACTCATCATCTATATCCTATATCACGGCTTTCAACTGCTGTGGTTGGGTGCTCCCGTTATTTGCCGATCGGTGGCCATAAATTCGTTTCGGGTGGCTCCGTCTAGTTCCCTCTGGTTTCTCTCTCAGCTGAAAGGCACAGAAAAGTGGGCTGGACCACAGTGTTGATTTCTGTGGGTCTGATTTCTGTGAAGCCATTCTATCGTTGTTGTTTATACTGACGCTTGCTTGCTGGCTTCCGGATTCATCTTTGCAAATGGCGGCTCGACATTCTGTTTAAGATGTCGCTCTCATGACGTTACGCCCGGACCAATCAGTGGCCTGCAGTCTTTTGACGTCACATTTTCATGTTGACACGGAATGCTTTGAACCACTCTTGAGTGGTCCCAAAATTCCGGGACGAAAACCAAAGCCTACAAAGTGTGCCGAATTGAAGTGAGTAGGGCCAAACAGGTACTAGTGGAAAAGGGGTAAAAGTGTCATATCTTCAGTGTTGTTCCATGAAAAGATATAATAAAATATTTACTAAAATGTGAGGGGTGTACTCACTTTTGTGAGATATTCTAGACGCCTGAAACCACAGAGCTGGAATAGACTAGAGTGCTCATTGCTAACCACCAGGCTAGTTTTAGGTGGCCAAGTGCAAACGCCATATTGGTGCAGATAAAAAACACAAACACGTCATAGATCCACATACAGTAGGCACATATTGCGTTTTCTTCACTTTTGCACAAGAAGTCGAATATTACATGACATAAACTGGACTCATTGTCAGGTACAATGCCTGAGCATGGTAAAAAAATTAAGGAAAATAAAAGATGCTTGGTTTTAACATTATTAATTGATTTAACCCCTTGCACTCTGGTCAATTTCCCTCAAAATGCCTAAAAATAACATACCCAAACCAAAGTAAATCAAAAGCTGTTCTTCAACCCTTTGCAGCATCTTCATGGGGTTGGTCTCATTTAAAAGAAAACACTTTGAATTTTTTGGCAAAACAGTCATAATCTTTCTAAGTGCTCCTGCCACTGAGTAACAGTCATCTAAACATACTGAATCTGAGGAAAATAAAGTTTGCCTGGGTGTTTTTTTAGTTACAAATGCTTGCAAATAACACACAGCTGTCAGATACTGGCTGGAAAATGCAACAGAAATGTAGAACCAAGTGTTATCAAGCTGAGGTCAAAATTTTGTAACAATACCACAAAAAATGAATATATTACACAGCTTTTTTCTCAGGTTGTTCCCAGGCGTTTTTGAACTGTGTCAAATTGTGCCAAATGGCACAGTTTGGAAAAATGTCTATAACTTTTGAATGCTGAAACATAGAAGTTTCATCTTGGGCTCTAATGAAAGGTGACACTCAGGGCTGCGTGTGTGTGTGTGTGGGGGGGGGGTTGTTTATTCATTCATTCATGAATGAATGAACAAACAAGCCCCCCACACACAAAGAAGCATGCCACGTAAAAAATGTGTGGCCTTTTTTTACAAGAAAAAATAACCTACAGTGCAATAAAAATTATACTAAAATATCTGCAATGTAGAGGATAACAACTCCCCCCCCCCCCACCCCGCTACAGAGGAGCTTGACGCACAAAAAACGGTCCGTCAACGGTCCGTCATGTGGCCATGATGGACCGTTGTAATTACCGATCGGTCAAAAGTCATTTTTATTACTATTTTCATTGATAAAGAATAATTTAGCTTATAACACTTACCTGTCCACAACAGCAGTGTCGTTGGCGAACATCTGTTCCTCATTGTCAGACGAACATGAAGCTGGTCCGCTTGTTACGGACTCGTGGTTTTTTACGGACTCATGGTTGCGGTTTTGGCGAACGATTTTTCAAAACAAATAAGAACAGTAGTAATAAAAAAAGACTGGCTAACGCTACCGTTACACACAGGTCTCAATGTGTGTCACCCAGCGGCTTAGACAAAACAGATTTTACGCGCGGGACGCACGCGTTTCAATCGTCGAACTTCTCTGCTTCAATTGGCTCGTTGTATTCGCAGTTGTTGGTAGGCAGGTCCTTCTTGCTAGGTTTTCAGTCATTGGTTCTTCACGGTTTCAGAAACCCAATTCAAGGCTCGTATTAGTCGAATGAGAGGTCAATCAAATCTAAACCAATCAAAACACTCCTTTGGCTTTCTGTTCGCGGCTGTGTCTGTACTGGAAGAACGGAAATGCAGCTTTTTTTTTTTCAGTGCGCACTGAGATGCACTAGGACGCAGAGACGTGACCGCCCGCGGTATCCCGGAGTGCAAGAGGTTACACTGATGTGACTGTTTTCAGCACTCAAGTGTCTGACATTTCAAGATTGTCTCTGTATGCAAGTGATTTTTGTTTTTCTTTCTTCTTATATTCATATGTTTTTTTATAGTGATGCTCATTCACAGAATTTAATTGTGAGGATAGCAAGTCCAAACAGACAGGGTAGGCAATTTGGGAAGATCTTATTTTTTAATAATAATAATAAGATTTAATAATGCTAATACTACTATGCCTGTTAATAATTATAACAAAAATAATTAATAATATTACTAATAATGGTTACTAGTACTACTACTACTAGTAGTAGTAATAAAAACAATAACAAATAAGTAGCAACTTTTAAAGATGGCCTCCTGTATATGCAAGTTATGAAAAAAATGTTTTTCTTTCTCATTGTTTGTCCACAGAATAAGAGAGAATATTGAACTGACACTTATACACCATGTTCCAAATTATTATGCAAATAGGATTTTAGTGTCATAAACATTCGATTTTTGGTTTTCAATTAAACTCATGGATGGTATTGTGTCTCAGGGCTCTTTGGATCACTGATATCAATCTCAGACACCTGCTATAATTAGTTTGCTGGGTGAGCCCAATTAAAGGAAAACTACTTAAGAAGGATGTTCCACATTATTAAGCATGCCACAGGTTTCAAGCAATATGGGAAAGAAAAAGGATCTCTCTGCTGCTGAAAAGCATCAAATAGTATAATGCCTTGGACAAGGAATGTAAACATTAGATATTTCACGAAAACTTTAGCGTGATCACCATACTGTAAAGAAATATGTGGATGATTCAGAGCACAAATGGGTTCATGCAGATAAAAGCATAATGAGGAAGGTTTCTGCCAGACAGATTTATTGGATTAAGAGAGCAGCTGCTAAAATGCCATTACAAAGCAGGAAACAGGTATTTGAAGCTGCTGGTGCCTCTGGAGTCCCACGAGCCTCAAGGTGTAGGATCCTCCAGAGGGTTGCAGTTGTGCATAAACCTACTGTTCGGCCACCCCAACCAATGCTCACAAGCAAAAACGGTTGCAGTGGGCCCAGAAATACATGAAGACTAATTTTCAAACAGTCTTGTTAACTGATGAGTGCCGTGCAACCCTGGATGGTCCAAATGGATGGAGTAGTGGGTGGTTGGTGGATGGCCATCGTGTCCCAACAAGGCTGTGACATCAGCAAGGAGGTGGCAGTCATGTTTTGGGCCAGAATCATGGGGAGAGAGCTGGTAGGCCCCTTTAGGTTCCCTGACGGTGTGAAAATGACCTCAGCAAAGTATATAGTTTCTGACTGACCACTTTCTTCCATGGTACAAAAAGAAGAACCGTGCCTTCCGTAGCAAAATTATCTTCATGCATGGCAATGCACCATCTCATGCTGCACTCTGTGTCATTGGCTGCTATGGGCATAAAAGGAGAAAAAAAATAAGGTGTGGCCCCCATCCTCCCCGACCGCAACCCTATTGAGAACCTTTGGAGCATCCTTAAGCAAAAGATCTATGAGGGTGGGAGGCAGTTCACATCAAAACAGCAGCTGTGGGAGGCTATTCTGACATCTTGCAAAGAAATTCAAGCAGAAACTTTACAAAAACTCAAGTTCAATGGATGCAAGAATTGTGAAGGTTATATCAAAGAAGGGGTCCTATGTTAACATGTAACAGCCTAATGCAGCAAATTCAACAAATGACCATTTTCAGTTCTTTACAACCAATGCAATGTTTTGAAACTGTTGTGCATAATAATTTGGAACAGTGCATTTTGAGGTTTTTTTTATTTTTGCAAAAAATAGTTATCATTGGGATGTTTGTTCAATAAAATTTGAATTGTGATCTGACAGTTGATGACTTGAAAATTATACTGACTGTCATTGGCATTGACTATTTAGGAAAATCAGAGACAAACTAGTGCATACCTGTGCATACCCGTGCATGCCTATAGAAGCAAGTTTAAGCAAGCATTTCTGCATGCCCGTAGAAAGTGTAACTATGGTGAAACCTGCCTTTGATCTTTGACGTCACCACTCGTTCAGTGATGCCTGCCTTTGTTCTGTGATGCCTGCCTTTGATCTTTGATGATGTCATAGCGAGTCCTATGATGCCTGCATTTTATCTTTGATGACATCATAGCAAGTCTTATGATCTTTGATGATGTCATAGCGAGTCCTATGATCATGAGTGATGCCTGCCTTTGATCTTTGATGTCCTATGATTGTGAGTGAGCATGAGTGATGCTTGCCTTTGATCTTTGATGTCCTATGATCGTGAGTGATGCCTGCCTTTGATCACACAGACACACATACAGATTTTCTTGAATCACTCTATACTATGGTGTCTATATGACGTCATATAGACATCATGTAGAGATCATAGGCGATCTTATGATCTTTTAGCGAGCCCTATGGTCGTGACAGACACACAGACAGACAGACAGACACACACACAGAGATTTCTTGAATACCTATGCCATAGGTATTCCATAGGTCCTATGGTCTATGGTCCTATGGTCTATGGTCTATCCATAGGTCCTATGGTCTATATGACGTCATATAGAAATCATGTAGACATCATAGGAACATCATAGATCCTATGATATGATCTTTTAGCGAGTCCTCTGGTCTATATGATGCCATATAGATATCATAGGAACATCATAGGCGATCCTATGACATCGTAGGAACATCATAGGCGATCCTATGATCTTTTAGCGAGTCCTATGGTCTATATGACATCATGTAGACACCATAGGAACATCATAGGCGATCCTATGATCTTTTAGCAAGTCCTATGGTCGTGACACACAGATACACAGATTTCTTTAAATTATACTAGTACAAACCCGTGCATACCTGTTCATGCCCATAGAAACCAAGTATAAGCAAGTATTTCTGCATGCCCGTTGCTGAAGGGTCTCCTCCTGTCTCAGATGATGCATTTGCTGGTGGTGCAAGGCATCCCTGGCCAGCCGACTCTTCCGCATCTCTTTGGTCTCAGCTTCTCTGTGCCTTGCCTGGCATTCACTGTCCCTGGCCAGCCGACTATTCCTCATCTCCTCGGTCTCAGCTTCTCTGTGCCTTGCCTGGCGTGCAGCGTTGGTGGCCAGCCAACTATTGCACATCTCCTCGGTCTCAGCTTCTCTGTGCCTTGCATGGCATTCACTGTCCCTGGCCAGCCGACTATTCCTCATCTCCTCGGTCTCAGCTTCTCTGTGCCTTGCATGGCATTCACTGTCCATGGCCAGCCGACTATTCCGCATCGGTCTCAGCTTCTCTGTGCCTTGTCTGGCATGCAGCATTGCTCGCTTTGCGGGCATATCGGGCTTCAAGTGACTCAGCACATTGCATGACGCAGTGCCACACGTTTCCTGTCTGTCTGTGCATCCCTTGTCTGTCGTACCCTATGCTGGTGAAGGGTCTTCTGACTCAGACAGGTGTGTTGTTCACAGTCATGACTGTGACATACTGCTTGAACCTGAAGTGTTTCATCTTCACAGTATCTTTTCTGACGTGCAACACAGTCATGCCTGGGAGGTACTGCTCGAACCTCAGCTGTGGCATCTTCACGGGATCTTTCCTGACATGCAGCAGTTCTCCTCACTCTATTGCTCTCCATTTATGTAGCGTCTGGTTTAAATTAGTGGGTCCTATTTTTAATCAGGTGATGAGTCTCTCTTCCTTCCTGTTTCTGGCAACTGCCATTCCACAGTTTACATGCTTTTGAATTGCGGGTGTGGTTTAAAGTGCTGTGTCCTATTCGTAATCGGGTGATGAGTATCTCTTCTTTGGTGAGTGATGGTCTATATGACATAATAAAGACATCAAGACAGGCATTGTGAGTGATGGGCTATATGTCATCATGAAGACATCAAGGCAGGCATCATAGGACACTACATCATAGGTAGCCAGTCGTAAAATACATCAAGCCAGGCATTGTGAGGGATGGTCTATATAACATCATAAAGACATCAAGGCAGGCATTGTGCGTGATTGTCTATATGACATCATAACAACATCAAGGCAGGCATCATAGGACACTACATCATAGGTAGCCAGTCGTAAAATACATCAAGGCAGGCATCGTGAGTGATGGTCTATATAACATCATAAAGACATCAAGGCAGGCATTGTGCGTGATGGTCTATATGACATCATGACAACATCAAGGCAGGCATCATAGGACACTACATCATAGGTAGCTAGTCCTATTGCCTATATGACGGCATCGCGAGTCCTATGTTGTCTGATATAGGATCATCATAGGACATCATGCAGACATCATAGGCCATCCTATGATGTGCTATGATTGTGACACACACAGACACACAGATTTCTTGAATTTATAGAGTGATAGAGTGATGATGATGATAGTGATGGTGATGTCATTTGCATAATAATTTGGAACGCAGTGTAGTGTTTTAAAGGATAACAGTTTTATGTCAAGGATACCAGGAACAAAGGAAACATCTGATTGCAGTAATCAAGAAGGCTAATTTGGGTTTTGCTTTGGAAAACATGTTAGGAGCCTCAGTCAAACAAATATATGTACGGTAGCTCTATTTAGATATTTTTGGTGCACCTGCTGGCTGGTTGCCGGCAATCAGATCTAGAAGAAAAAGAAGAAGAAGAGTGATATAAACAGTGACGTGGGTGAAGACAACAAAACCTGGAATGCTGCTATTATGACGTGAACTGTGAAGTCAAAACGTCACAAAGCTATGAGGAAAACGTTATAAAGCTAAAGGAAAAGGTCACAAAGTGATGAGTTTAACGTCACAAGGCTATGAGGATTACATCATAAAGCTATGAGGAAAACGTAACAAAGCTATGAGGAGATTGTCACAAAGTGAGGAGGACAACGTCACAAGCAATAAGAGGAAAATGTCACAGAGCTATGAGTAAGACGTCACAAAACTATGGAGGACGTCACAAAGCTATGAGGAGAACGTCGCAGAGCTATGAGGAAAACGTCACAAAGCTAGGAGGTAAACAATCAAGTCTGTGGCGGTAATGTACCTTTGAGCTGGTTGCCAACTGCCAATCAAATGTAAGAGAAGAAGAGGAGGAAGGAATATTGAAAATGACTGCACTTGTTCACTGAAAAAATGTATTTTATAATATAATATAATATAATATATATATATATATACTACCATTCAAAAGTTTGGGGTCACCCAGACAATTATTTTGTGTTTTCCATGAAAAGTCACACTTATTTACCACCAAGAGTTGTCAAATGAATAGAAAATATAGTCAAGACATTGACAAGGTTAGAAATAATGATTTGTATTTGAAATAATAATTTTTTCCTTCAAACTTTGCTTTCGTCAAAGAATCCTCCATTTGCAGCAATTACAGTGTTGCAGACCTAACATGATTGCACAAGGGTTTTCTAATCATCCATTAGCCTTCTGACACAATGAGCAAACACATTGTACCATTAGAACACTGGAGTGATCGTTGCTGGAAATGGGCCTCTATACACCTATGTAGATATTGCCCCAAAAACCAGACATTTGCAGCTAGAATAGTCATTTACCACATTAGCAATGTATAGAGTGTATTTCTGATTAGTTTAAAGTTATCTTCATTGAAAAAAAGTGCTTTTCTTTCAAAAATAAGGAAATTTCTAAGTGACCCCAAACTTTTGAACGGTAGTGTGTGTGTATATATATATACAGTATATATATGTGAAAAAGTGTTCCCTTCCTGATTTCTCATTTTTTGGTATGTCACACTTAAATGTTTCAGATCATCAAACATATTTAAATATTAGACAAAGATAACACAAGTAAACACAAAATGCAGTTTTTAAATGAAGGTGTTTATTATTAAGGGTAAAAAAATCCAAACCTACATGGCCTGATGTGAAAGTGACCCCCCCTCCCCGTTAAAACATGATTTAACTGTGGTTTGTCACATCATTGGAAAGCTGAGTTCAATTTCTCTTGCCACACCCAGGCCTGATTACTGCCACACCTGTTCTCAGTCAAGAAGTCACTTAAATAGGACCTGCCCGACAAAGTGAAGTAGACCAAAAGATCCACAAAATCTAGACATCATGCTACAATCCAGAGAAATTCAGGAACAAATGAGAAACGAAGTAATTGAGCTCTATCAGTCTGGAAAAGGTTATAAAGCCATTTCTAAAGCTTTGGGACTAGAGCAAACCACAGTGAGAGCCATTATCCACAAATGCTGAAAACATGGAACAGTGGTGAACCTTCCCAGGAGTGGCTGGCTGACCAAAATTACACCAAGAGTGCAATGACGACTCATCCAAGAGGTCACAAAAGACCCCACAACAACATCCAAAGAACTGCAGGCCTCACTTGCCTCAGTTAAGGTCAGTGTTCATGACTCCACCATAAGAAACAGACTGGGCAAAAATGGCCTTCGTGGCAGCGTTCCAAGATGAAAACCACTGCTGAGCGAAAAGAACATAAAGGCTCATCTCACTTTTGCCAGAAAGCATCTCGATGTTCCCCAAAACTTTTGGGAAAATACTCTGTGGACTGACAAGACAAAAGTTGAACTTTTTGGAAGGTGTGTGTCCCATTGCATCCGGCATAAAAGTAACACAACATTTCAGAAAAGGAACATCATATCAACAGTAAAATATGGTGGTGGTGGTGTGATGGTCTGGGGCTGTTTTGCTGCTTCAGGACCTGGAAGACTTGTTGTGGTAAATGGAACCATGAATTCTGCTGTCTACCAAAAAATCCTGAAGGAGAATGTCCGGCCATCTGTTCGTGACCTCAAGCTGAAGCGCACTTGGGTTCTGCAGCAGAACAGTGATCCAAAACACACCAGCAAGTCCACCTCTGAATGGCTTAAGAAAAACAAAATGAAGACTTTGGAGTGGCCTAGTCTAAAGTCCTGATCTGAATCCGATTGAGATGCTTTGGCATGACCTTTAAAAGGCGGTTCATGCTGGAAAACTCTCCATTGTGGCTAAATTACAACAATTCTGCAAAGATGAGTGGGCCAAAATTTCTCCACAGCGTTGTAAAAGACTCACTGCCAGTTATTGCAAATGCTTGATTGCAATTGTTGCTGCTCAGGGTGGTTCAACCAGTTATTAGGTTTAGGGGGCAATCACGTTTTCACACAGGACCATGTAGTTTTGGATTTTTTCTCCCTTAATAATAAACACCTTCATTTTAAAACTGCATTTTGTTTACTTATCTTTGTCTAATATTTCAGTTTGATGATCTGAAACATTTAAGTGTAACAAACACAAAAAAGTGAGAAATCAGGACGGGGCAAACACTTTTTCACACCACTGCGCGCGCGCGCACACACACACACACACACACACAGAGCAGGAAAATAAGTATTGAACACATCAACATTTTTCTCATTAAACATATTACTGATGGAGCCACTGACCTGAGATTTTCACCAGATATCAGTAACAACCCAAGTAACCCATACATACAAAGAAATCAAGGCAACTGTGTTCACAAAACAAGTTATATTTAATAAAATGGAACGACACCGGGAAAAAGTATTGAACATGCTTGGTGAAATTCATTTAATATTTAGAAGAAAACCCTCTGTTCGTAATAACAGCTTCCAGACGCCTCCTGTACGGAGAAACTAGGCACAGACATTGCTCAGGAGCAGTGGCGTATCGTGTATTTTACAACTAGGTCTTCAGTGGTGATCTACCCGATTTAAGTGCCCATTCATACCAAGCACCATAAAAATAGCCTGTTAAAGCATGGTTAAAGCATGTTAAAGATAACTTTAACTATAAAATTATAGTTTTAAAAATCTTTACCTTTTTGTTGTAGAGCTCTATTTCCCTGCACATTGTTCGTTGAGTTGCAGATCCACTCTTGTTTCCCCAAACGTTTAAAAGTACTGTTGCTTATAAGTGTCCAGCTGGTGGCTGTGCTTTGGTGTCTTGTTGCTGCCTTGGTTAAGGCCCTGTCACACCTAGACGATTTAGGCAGCGTTTGCAAAACGTATGAAAAATTTGGAGAATATGCTGTCGTACGTCGATCAGTTACGGCTAAGTTTTGTCTGTTAATAGCATGCTGAAGAAAGATGAAGCACGCTGGTATATGGCGAAGTTTGCCAGTCTCCTCTGAAAATTAATTTTCAGCATGCTGAAAATTTTCCGACAGATCCAGCATATGGCTGATACATCCCACATTTGCAGACATTGTACCAGGCTGTTATGGTGAAGAGGGAGCTGAGCTCTACAGCAAAGCTGTCGATTTACCAGTCAGTCTACTTTCCTACCCTCACCTATGGTCTTGAACTTTGCGTAATGGCCGAAAGAATGAGATCGCAGATACAAGCAGCTGAAATGAGCTTTCTCCATAAAATTGCTGGACTTGCCTTAGAGATAGGGTGAGGATCTCAGTCATTTGGGAGAGTCTCAGAGTAGAATCACTGCTCCTCCACATCGAAAGGAGCCAGTTGAGGTGGTTTGAGCATCTGATCAGGATGCCTCCTGGACGCCTCCTACTTGAGATGTTTCCGCCATGTCCCACTGAGAGGAGACCCCGGGGCAGACCCAGGAGACACTGGAGAAACTATGTCTCCCAGCTGGCCTGGGAATGTCTTGGTATCCTCTATGAAGAGCTGGAGCAGGTGGCTGGGGAGAGGGAAGTCTGGGCTTCTCTGCTTGAGCTGCTGCCTCTGCGACCCAGACCTCCAGAAAAGCAGTAGAAAATGGATGGATGGATGGATGGATGGTATCATCATCATTTTTGTCCATGCCAGTTTCATTAGTTTGTTTTATTAATGATTCTGTTGAACAAAAAATCAAAAGCAGTGTCTGATGTTCATGAGTTAATTTGATTTTTTTGTTAATTATTACTTTTGTCAGTTTCAAGTTATTTTAGTGACCATTGTGGGATTTTCTTTCTTTAATGCAAGTTTACCAACAAATTTGTCCACATCTGTATAGTTTGATTTGTCCAGTGGTTGTAGCATCACATTAAACACATATCCATGCTCAGTGACAAAATCCAAAACTTCTGTACAAGTGTGGAAACTTGTTATAGTTATTCAGGGGTTCTCCTATTTTAAACCCACTGATGCCAGGAGTGGTCCCATTGACTCTGACTGATTTCAGAAAGGATGGGATTGTTGAGTCAAATTAAGACATGTACTGTATATATGAAGTGTGTTGGGGAGACTGTGGTGCAGGTGTAGTGTGGCGGATTACTGATCAGAGGGTCAGGGGCTTGATTCCCGCTCTGTCTGCAGTCTGCATGTCAAAGAGTCCTTGAGCAAGACACTGAACCTCCAGTTGCTCCTGGTGGGTCAGGTCAGCGCCAGTGCATGGTGGCACTGCCACCATCAGTGTGTGAATGTGTGTGTGTGTGAATGGGTGGATAGCAGGCTCTGTAAAGCAGTTTGGTCATCTAGAGATGAGAAAAAAAAACGCTATATAAGTGAACGCCATTTACCATTTGTGTCTGATTGCCCTTGCACTATTGGGCTGCACGGTGGCGCAGTGGTTAGCACTGCGGCAGCACAGTTTACCCTCGGCCGGGGGATCGCGGGGATCGTGAGATCGTGGGTTCGATCCCTGCCCCTGACCCAACAGTGATCTGTGTGGAGTTTGCATGTTCTCCCCGTGTTGCGTGGGTTTACTCCGGGATTTCTCCGGTTTCCTCCCACATGCCAAAAACATGCAGGTTAGGGATTAGGGGCACTTGCGCACACAGCGACCGGCAGCTGGTGGCTTGTCACTAGACTGCAAAACAAATCTACCTACGGGTACAAAATAAGTAAAAAAAAAAAAAATTACCATGGTGTCTTTGTAAGTTTTAAGCCCATCATTGATTACATTGTTACACTTTATTGTATGTTCTGTATTTTCTGTAGCATTTGAAAAAAATGTCATAATATGGCTGGTGAAGGCTTGCTGTAGGAATGATAGCACAAGGACAAATTTACAATGACCTGAAAATTACAATTTTTTCACATGCTTTTTAAAAAAATAGCTTCAGAATCAGAATCAGAATCAGAATCAGGTTTATTGCCATTGTTCATGTAGTACACAAACTAGGAATTTGTCTCGGTACAATGCTGCAAACAAACAGCTTGCATACTACATGTACATAGTACTGTATTGTGGTCTATTAAGAAGAGCTTCAGATTCATTTGCAAAAAAACTCCTAACCTAAATATTTCATAGCATTAATATGAGTATGTTATATTTAGATAGAGATTAATGAGATCTGCAAACAATCTATTGATAACAGTGGCCATCTGGGAGTCCTGTCAAATCTCTGCATGTTAGCACTGACACAGAGCTGTGAAATTTAGAGAGGAAGTAGAGGTCTGCTCTGTTAACAAAATTATTCGAGGACTAATGTTAGGCTCAGTCTTGGTCATATTTCCTCAATCTTTCTTATCGGTCAGTCATTTACATTTAAATGTGCACACACGCACACCCACACATACATGCTGAAAAAAGAAATAACACAAAATTAAATAATGTACCAAGAAATTGAGGATTTTAGCAGATGTTTTTGAAGTAGACATTAATCCTGCAAGGGCTAATGGCCCTTTGAGAAGAAGCTGCATTTTAGCAAAAAGCCTTAAAAGCATCTATGCATTAGATTAATAATGCGCCATATTGTTACAGATCAAATCACTGCTGATATGTGTTTTTCCTTGCTCTTCTGTTTTGTGCTAGGATTTGCAGGCTCTTGTGGGCAGCTCATATTGATACGTGTTTACACAGCCTCACAGGTTAATGTCCTCTCAGCTGGAAAGTTGGTTAGCTCTCAGATGGTCTACCTAACCTTATGTTACCTTGCTATTTTGGTAACACTGCATGTTCTCTGAATGTCTTGATAATCATCAGGATACACAAATAATTGTCTAAAGTGCATGCATGATGACAGCTGCTTTCAACATGGGGCATTTTCAAATGCTGTGACTCTCTGGCCAGAGTTGTTTCTGTTAAGCCAACCACACACACTGAAAGATAAGCAGGAAGATAACCTTCTGGCAATTGTAGGGAATTGGTGTGTTCCTTTTCTGACTGAAGTTAGCAACCATCTGACAAAATGACAAGTCTGTGGTGTTCCATAACAAACAACGTGGTTCATTTGGTAGTATTTTCATGGAAATTTAACCAAAATACATCACCATTTGACTGATCTAACCAAGTGTAAAAGGGGAGTTTAAAGGAGCATTCAGGATTTTTATCCACCACTCCATGTCCTACTAGAACTCTGCTCTCAAACCAAACTTGTAGCTTGGCCACACCTCCTAACACCAGCCAACACTGCCTCATCTTCCACCTTCCAGTCCTCTGCCAGCAGTCTATGCTAACGGCTAACTTCAACAGTGTCTCTCTGTGGTGGGCCAGCTTCCCACTCTTCTGTTACCTTTTGAGATTCTCCCATCCCAGACAATCAAAGTTCTCCTGCCCCAGCCAGCTCACTGTGGTGCAGAGGCTTACTCCCACATTTTGACCAGCTTCTGCTCCCGGGGGCCTGGTATTGTTGTGGCACAGAAGTAGCTGCCACCCCAAGGGGGCCATGTGCAACAGATGTTGGAAAAGAACCATGAAAGACCCATGGGCTGAAAACAGGAGATGGCGGAAGGCCAAAAACATCAAGCCAGCTCGCTGGTGGTGGAACCTCCCAAAGCACCCACAGGTGGCTGTTGGAGAAGGTAAGGCTAACAGTGAAGGTGCATTCAAACCAAACGTGAACAGACAGTGCGAATACATACAAAGTCAATGGAAAGAGGCAAGCACACACAAATCTTGCGCGTTCACGTCTGAGAGATAGCGCTAGCCTTGAGATTCTGCCATCACCGGAATAAAAGTATCAACACTGGAGAGTAAACTAGTTTGAAAATGAGACTCACACTCACCTGGAGACAGAAAGATCGGGAGCTCTGCAACTGAATTGGAGTTTCAGAGTTTTTTTTACCCATGGACTCCTGCCACGGACATGCTAACAAGGCTAGCAGGCTAGCAGTGTAAACAACTGATCATCCAGGTGAAATTTTCGAGGCAGGGACGTTTTTTTTTTTCAGGTGAGACCTCGTCGGATAATGTAGACCTAAGCATGACAGTGTTTTGGGAATTTCCACAGCAGGTTGAACACAGCTGCAGAAGTTATAAAGGCAACTTCGCCTGTCTGCAGCTCACTCAGACTGTGAAGTCATGTCTATTCGCATCTTTACACTGAGTTAAAATGTAATCAGGCCGTGTGAAAAATTCATCCATTCGCGTTTGGTCTGAACTCACCTAAACATAAACAGCAGTAACCAATGGATGTAACCATAATAATAAAAGAAGCCACAAAACCACTGGGTTTGATTTGTTTCAGAGGCTCATTAGAGTCCATGCGTTGGCATTTGGAATTGGTAAAGGATGGAAACAACATTATAGCTAGTCTAAGCTAAACTAAGCACGTTAACAACATCAGCTATCGTTCACTGTGTACATAAATTAATAATAAAACTAGAAAGCACTCAGAGAGCACAGACCTCCACCAAGGCTCCTTCTGTCCCTCATGGATCACCTCCAAAATGTAATGAGCTTGTGTGTAGGCCTTGAGCCACTTCTGGTGAAAACTGCTTCAAAATCTGTCTATTAGTTTTGGAGTATTGTTGCTAACACACTGTAAAAGATAAGAGCCTTGGCTGAGGTATGCATTCTTGGATCCTCACCAAAATGTAGTCCAAGAAGCACCTCGTGAAAATTTCATCCAAATCCATTCAGTAGTTTTTGTGTAATCCTGCTACACAAATACAAACAAAGCCCTTGGTGGAGCTATGCACTGTCAGATCATCACCAAAATCAAATCATCAGTTCCCCATGCCATTACACACCTTTCCTGAAAATTTCATCAAAATCTGTTCATAACTTTCTAAGTTATGTTGGTAACAGCAAATCAATTTTGGAGTATTGTTGCTAACACTCTGTGAAAAGATAAGAGCCTTGATGGAGGTATACATTCTCAGATCATTACCAAAATGTTATGGGTTCCCCTCTAGCCCAAGGGCCACCTCTGGTGAAAATTTCATTCAAGTCCATCCAGTAATTTTGCAGTGTTGTTGCTACCACTCTGTGAGAAGATAAGAGCCTTGGCAGAGGTATGCATTTTGAGAGCATCACCAAAATCTAATCATCTATTCAGTGTGCCATTACACACCTTTCCTGAAAATTTGAATGAAAGGCGCTTTATAAATGCAATCCATTATTATTATTATTAACAGACAAACGACAGCAAAAACAATATGACTACATTATATGACTGAATAATAATAATAATAATAATAATAATAATGTAATTGTATTGACCATACTTTGGGGCTGGGCAGTTCCACCTTAAATCAAATCATGGTTTACTTGGCCGGCTGTGGCACAGGTATAGTGTGGCCAACTACTGCTTGGAGGGTCAGGGGTTCGATTCCTGCTCTGTCTGCAGTCTGCATGTCGAAGTGTCCTTGAGTAAGGCACTGGACCCCCAGTTGCTCCTGGTGGGTCAGGCCAGCGCCTGTGTATGACAACTGTACCGCCATCAGTGTGTGAATGTGTGTGTGAATGGGTGGATAGCAGGATCTGTAAAGCGCTTTGGTCATCTAGAGATGAGAAAAAGTGCTATATAAGTGAACGCCATTCATCATTGAATCTTGCAGGTTGGGTTTCGTTTTTTTCCCTCCTCTCTTCTCCCTTACAGTTTACTGACAAAAGTTCATAATTATTAAGCACTATTACACAACAGTGTGGTATCTTACTATTTTTTTGCAGTTAACTACAAATTCACATAGTGTCCATATTATCTACTGCAACAAACTTGTAAGAAATATGACCATGACAAAGGCACAAACACTCACCTGGCACGCCAACAGATGCGGACATTGTCCTCTAAGTGTTCGCTTTCAAATTTTGATCATGATATCCTTTTAGTGTCAGATCAAAAACTCCCGGGTTGTTTGATGCAGCAAAGTTCAGCCTCTTCATTGTCACTTACCGTTCTCATCTTCCTGTATTGGTGTCCTATGTTTCGCCCTTCCTTAATTTTGATTGGCTGCTTAGAAAGGTCTGACATTGACGAGCACAGCTGTACAGTAGTCTGAAAAGTTGAGCTTTTTTCATCCCAGAGCGACACGACACAAAGCAGCCACTGCTCAGTGTTTCAGTGCGTAAATGCTGGACTACATAGAAAATGAATAGAAAAATGAGTTTGGTGGACACACCCCCTAATACTTTTTTCTGCAGTGTTTGGCTTCTGGGTTGGCGAGGCATGTGGCTCCATGACGTGGCCACACACGTAACTCAGTGGACACGTCTTAAAGGGGCAGTACATGAAACATGCCAGATTCATTCATTCATTCATCTTCTTCCGCTTAATCCTTTTTCGGGTCACAGGGGGGCTGGAACCTATCCCAGCATCTTTGGGTGAGAGGCAGGGTACACCCTGGACAGATCGCCAGTCCATCGCAGGGCCAACGCAGAGAGACAGACAACCATTCACTCTCACAGTCATACCTAAGGACAATTTAGAATCCCCAGTTTGGTGCCAATTAACCTAACTTGCATGTTTTTGGCATGTGGGAGGAAACCGGAGAAATCCTGGAGTAAACCCACGCAGACACGGGGAGAACATGCAAACTCCACACAGATCACTGTTGGTCGGGGGCTGGGATTGAACCTGGGATCCCCCGGCCAAGGGTGAGTTGCTGTGCTGCCGCAGTGCTAACCACTCTGCCACTGCGCTGCCCACATGCCAGATTAATATATAAAATAATATTTTAAAAAATTCCTGCATCCAGATGGTGATCTGAATCACCACCAAAAGCTAATCATCTGTTTCCCATGCCATTACACACCTTTCCTGAAAATTTCATCAAAATCCGTTCATAACTTTTTGAGTTATGTTGCTAACAGGCAAACCAACAGACAAACCAATAAACCAGCAAATGCAACTAAAAACATTACCTCCATCCTCCCTTGGCAGAGGTAATAAACTAGTCCACCACTGGGAGTAAGATATAAGTTGTGGTGTGATTCTCAGGTTCATCAGAACCTATGTAGTATCACTTGAAATGGGTAAATGTTTGATAAGAGATGTAAACAAGCATGATAGCTACTCTCCATACTGCTGTCCAGGCAACAAAGATGACTGTTTTACTATAGTTTGTGTACAGAGGTGCTAATATACAGTACATTTTACACTGCTGGTAATGCACAATGCACAAGCACAGCCATCTTGACTTCAGTTACAAACTTCATGGTGGTCTTGCCAAGGTTCATCTGACTTCATGAGTGAAAAACAAACTTCATGGCCCAGAAGTACTTGTAGGGCACGCCTCAAATCTACTTGCTCTAAGAAAAGGAACACACTAAATTTCCCAGTTGTTTTGCAGGTCTTACCATCTGGTCAGATTTTCCTGTGCTTTGAGGTGTGTTATGAGCAGTGTTGGACAAGTTACTAAAAAATAGTACTAATTACAGTTACTAGTTCTTTTCAAAAGTAATTGAATTACTTTACCAATTACTGCATGATTAAAGTAATTAGTTACTTGGAAAAGTAACTTTCATGTTACTTTTAAATGCATTCTTAAATCATTTTGCACACATAGGAAGATAATTTAATTAATGGATTACATTACAGGCTCATTAGTGTCAGGCTGAAAACAGACTGTTTCAGACAGAGCTTTTAGAACTTGTTCAGTCTGCTTTATCCTGCCTTGAGAGCTCTTATTGTGGGGAAAAATCTGAAGAAAATCAGCATATTTCCATTAATTTCCTCATTTTGAAGTGAGAAATAGGGTTTGTTGAGTGAGGGAGAGGGAAAAGAGTAACTCACTCCAAAAGAGTGACAATTGGCAACAATTCATAAAGCTGTCCTTGTTTATCTTACCTTTATGATATGGATTTAATCCGATGTGCAGTGATCCAAAGAAAATGTCCATTATTCACAGTCCAAATGTCCGCTGTGACAGAGACATGATCCAGTCACTCAAATTCCTTTTGGAGATCAAAATACATTTTTGAATAATCTTTATCCAGGTAGCAAGTAAATGCATTTTAATTTCTGTGGATCACAGTCCAGGGTCTGGGTCACAAACTGTCCAGATGCATACCTGTGCTTGAAATCCAGCCGTGGGTGTTCAGATAGCATAGGTCCACTAACACGGTGTAAGTTGTTAGCATAGCTAGCCGTTACTTAGCACTAGCTTTGCAGGAGTTTTGTTGCTGTTTTCAAGTGCTTCTCAAGATTGCAGTAGGTCTCAACTGGCATTTAGCTTGCAACCCACCAATATACCTTAACTGCGACAAAGGAAAAATAATCTGTCTAGCTTCATCTTGTGAGTGAAGACTCTGCAACAGGCCACGTCAACTGACGGCTGCGTCAGCTACGGGTAGGGCCAGTTTGTACAGGTATATCATTTATTTGTGGTAAAAATATCTATCCATATTAATAAAATGAGTAACGAGTAACGCATCTGATCAAATTTCAGTAACTGTAACACGTTACTGAATTTTTAAACAGTAATTTCGTTACACAACACGTTAATGCAAAAGTAGTGGTGCTACAGTAACGTGTTATTTGGCAGTACATTAATCCCAACACTGGTTATGAGTAATCCAGTCTGCTCAGAAGAATGTTGTGGCTGCTCCTTTCTCTAAATATCCAGCAAGTTAAATATTAATGAGCTGATATACTATTGTGTGTGGGGATCCTTGAAGACACAGGTATGCACTTGGTGGATTGTCAACATATTCAATAAAATGATGATCAATCAGAAAGCAACCTGATGGAAGACAGAAGTGCTGTCCACAATGTTTTTTATTCTGCATTCCATTGTTCTGTGAGGTTAAAAACTATGTGGTGAAATGACATCATGTCCAAGTCTTTAATTTTGCAAAGTAGGGAACTGGTCTGCTCTAGCTATACTGTATATCAACTGCTGTCCCGAGATAGAAGTTGGGTAGTACTTTGTGCATGACAAACTGAGAGATGTGTCAAACAGAAGTGTTACTAAATGACAGACTTTACACTGCCGTCGATGCACAGGTCAGCTAGATTTCAAGTCAGTCTTGTCTTGGTTCACATGACTTCATGATTGAAAAACAAACTCAAGGGCCCAGAAGTACTTCTGGGCAGAAAAATATTTTGGTTCAGTTTAGGGTAATGGTTATGGGGAGTTTATGGAAATGAGAAAATTTTAGGAAAATATGAGGGACCATTTAGACTGACCACAGCTGTAACCCTCCGCCATGTTTCTTCATGTTATTATTTCCACAACCACTAGAGGTTGCTTAATATTCAAAACATACATAAAGTGTGTTGCGCCAGCTGGTAAAAACATACAGTACATATAGGGGTGTTCACTTATAGAATCGATTGTTGTGCAAAATTTGGCAATACTGTGACTCTGTGGTTATTTGTGAATGTAATCTGTTCAGTTATGGTGTGCTGTCTTGCTCACACTGCAGTACTAGACACATTATAGAAAGAAAACTGGTAAAGCTATGATTTTTTTTCATTGTCATGTGTGGGGTCTCTTCACAACTTCAAAATCTGTTAAGATTAAAGCAAATGCTGTGGGCCAGGCCTTAGGGATTTCTCAACTATTGGCCTGTTCTGTTATCTCGGTCAGTATTCTGTATTTTTTCATTTTGCTAGCATATGTTGTCAGCCCAAAAGAAAGAAAGAAAATATCAGTCCTTTGTCGCTGTTCATGTGTATGGTGAGAAATGCATCTGCATTTTGAAGCTGAGATGGCACATATGCCTTCTCTTATTGAAACAAGTAAACAGTATCAACTCTTAATTGAGACTAAACAAATCAACAAGCATTTCACTTTTGTCTGTATTTGTGTGTGGATTACATATGGTAGATTAATTACCAAACAATAAGCAGTGTAAAGTGCAAGTGGGTCACCCTGCGTCGACTTTCAGGAAACAGAAGACAGAGCGGCCAAATTTGGGAGGGAAAGGCGATAAGCTCCTTTTTTGCTGTTCGTCCCCTGGGCCTCTATTTATCATTCAATGTGAGAATTTCCTTGATGAAAGTCAAGGTTGTTTGTGCATGCACTGTCTCGTTGGGATGCCTGTTTTTTCCACCAGCAAGGTGAAAAGGTTGATTTTTCCCTCCGAAGAGGAGGCTTGTTTGTAAAGTCCAGGCTAGTTTCTTTTAATGAAGTCTCAAATGGTTCTGATGATTTTTCCACTTCATGGCTGTTTTGTTTTTTGTACATTAGCGAGGAAGGGAAATACAGATGTACCTTATGTTCTGTGGATCAGTGTAACAGCAAGAAGCATGCAGCTCCTCGTAAGTCACTGTCTCCATCACATATCTATGCTGTAAAGACACACAAAAGAAGGTTATCGCTTTATGAGAGCTGAAGGCATTCATTTACAGTGGCCTTTAGAAAAGGTAGTGGTGACAAGAAATATGAATGTTTATTTTCTTGAAAAGAAAGCACATCAGTGTTGCTTGGATTCATGAAATAGATACATTAAGCATCTCTTAACATAAGCTGAACATGCATTGGATTTTTCTCCCACCCCTGTCCACCTTGTCCCAACATTTTGTTGCAGCCATAGTTAGATAATGGACCTGGTATTGAGGCCGGGAAAACCAGCTCTTTAGTTTGATGTTTGGCACACCTTGACATCCTCAGTCTGTAGCAGGGGGCCTGTATTTACACATTTTGTTTGAATTCTCCCATGCTGGCTGTGCTCAGATGGGAAAGGGATACTGGGAATAGAAAAGAAATAGGAAGAATGTTTCACATGTTGGAATGGGAATGATATTGGTTTCTCTATTGGTGTGCCTCCTGGGTCAGTGGGGGTTCCTGATGATACTCTAGAATAGCTTGTTGCAGGCAGGGGAGCTGTGAGCTTTGGTGGGTGTTCAGATGCATGCACACACACACACTCGCTGTCAGAACACGGTCATTTATGTATAGGGACAGGACACACACACACACACACACACAGAGACATACACACAAATGCATGAGATTGTGCCTCGACAGCCTCCACTTATTGATCTTCTTCAGCATTTAAAATCTGGTCACTGCTGCCACAAAGGCTTTTTATTTTAGCTGCGCTGGCAAAGACTGCTTGCAGCTAAGCCAGAATTTAAAATATTTAACTCCTACGTAAACACGACGAGAAATGACAAGGATAGAGAAAAACAAATAGGAAAGGAGTTCAGAGCTGTACAGTAGCCATATACGTTTGTTCAGAATCATGTTTTATGTAAAACGCACTGATAGAATCAACTGTCACTGTCTGCAGTGTAAGCATTATAGACTGGAGTAAAAAAAAATCTGCATATATAGCTGCTTTTCCTTTATAAAGTTTTTATGAATTAGGGGTTTTCTCTATCTCACTTCTGAATTCATCTTACCTCAGTCAGAAGTGGCCTACATGGCCTTAAAATGTTTCTGTAGTTATGCAGGCTGAAACACCAGCAGTCATTGGATCATTACCGTACCTAGGATGAGCTGCTGTTTTAAGCATTTTAGTGTTAAAACATGGTACTCATGCCCAGTCAGGGTAACGTTTTATCAGTTAAACCTCAACAGCATACATCCTTAAACTCAGTTGTCTCTTTGTCTGTTCTTACGGCTCACAAACTTAAGTATTAAAAGAATCATTTCCCCTTTCTCTTGTTAGGAAATTTTCAACATTCAGTTAGCACCAGGTGGTGTAGAGGAAATGATCTGACTTGCTCTGTTGACACTACATTTTGAAATAATTTGTCTTGAAAAGGTCAATGCACATTTGAGAGATTTCAAAATGCCCCGACACTGTATTCATGTTGCATTAACATTACAAATCATAATACGGGCTTCCTCCATCCAGTTTAACCTGCTGTGGCTGCTGTTGTTTTTCTCTTGTCCTGCACTGAAAGCCTAGCCCTATGCTCAGTCTGTAGCATTGTCCCGCTTTCCCCCTCTCTGTCTGTCTCTCACTTGGTGTGTCTGTTTGTCTGCCTCGCTTTCTCGCTGGTGTGCTCTCTTTCTGAAACGATGAAACTGAGAGACAGCTGTAACGTGAGACGCCTCTCGATCCTGGCAGGGGCTTCGAAAGCCGAGGCAGAAGGGAGGGGAGAGGGCCTTTATCTGAGACTGGGGGCGCTGACCTCCCTCATTCCCCTTCTCCTTTTCTCCTCTTCTCTCTCCCCGTCCTTGCATCTGCTAGCGTACCCCATCCTCCCCCCACCAACAGAAGCCAAGACTGCCCCCTTAAAAAGAAATGTGTAATGAGGAAACATTGTCTGCCCACAGTAAAAACCTGATGAATGAGCATGTGTTGATCTTGTTTACATCGTTTAACTTGCGTGTTCCATTTAAGTTCCTAACGTCTCTCCATTTTTAGTAAAGGTTCGGCGGATGTGACGGAAGTTCTGTTGCACAGGGTTTGCAGAATATACGGAGTAATATCTGAGTGACGTGTTTATGATCACTATGAGTGTGTGTGTGTGTGTGTGTGTGTGTGTGTGTGTGTGTGTGTAGATGGAAACATCCACACATCCCCTGGACTCTAGGCTATGGCTGCTAAATCCTCTGTGAGAGCTCCCATGTGTAATCCAAACATTTAGAGCTAATTTAAGCATGCAGGCAGGAGCAGCATCCTTTAGGAAACAACAGCTCTCCTTTCTCTCTCTCTCTGGCTGTCTGTCTGTCTCTTTCTTTCTCTGTCTGTCTGTCTCTTTCTTCCTCTCTCTCTCTCTCCCACTGTGTGTGTATATGTGTTGTGTTGGTGCTTGTGTGTGTGTATGCCTTGCTGTTGCTGGAGGGAAATGAAAGCACTCAATCACTCACCTGTCAGAGTACTTCAGAATCTGTCTATAACACACTACCACACACATACGCACGGACGGACAAACGGACACACATGGACACATGTGCATGCACATTTACCCCCGAGGGTTTGACAGGACTGGCCCTTTATTGACTCCCTTGATCAAGGAGACAGCAGATCCATTTAATAGAAGCGCCACACACACACACACACACACACACACACACACACACACACACACACACACACACACACAGAGGCACCAAAATCAAAGTGGATTCACATCTGCTCTCCACACAGCTCCACCGTATCCTTTTTCCTCTTCTACAACAGAGCTGGTAGTCATTTAAAATTGTGGTTTCATCGGGTGCTCAACTAAATTTTGAAAGCCACTGCTAATGGACTTCATGATGTTTTTCATTTGGGGGCTATGCAAACAGTTTCCGTAGTTGTCATAGTTGCATTGTCATTGGACTAAAAACAGCTCCGATTCGCATCTTTGCACAATCATGTAGTGCTACAAGCCCAGTCTGAATTACAGCCATGTTCTGTTGGCCCTGGCCCCTGTGCTCCCCAGTTGGCCATGTTTTGTGCAGAGTATTTTGGAAGGCCAGTTAGCCAAGAGGGTGCTGGGAGGAGATGTGACAGCTGTGTTGGTCACGGCTACTCTGACCTTCACACGTCATCCTGATAGATCATCAAGGCTGCAATGATACGCTGAACCTGTTGTGTAGGCCTTACTGTATGCAGGCCCGATCTTGCCGTGGTGGCGGTCTGTTTTCGTTTTAAAGCTGACACCGAAGTGCAACTGTGGACAGCCACCAGCCAGGCTGGGCTGAGTACGCAGCAGAATGAGATTTATCTTTGCAAAGAAAAGCAGGAAATAGAGGTGGATTGCCTAATGCAGCAATGGGCCCTCTGCCATTAGGAGAAAAGTTATCATGGCAACACAAAAACATGCATACATACACAGACAAAAAAAGGGAAAGGTGCACAATGAAGCCTGGTATTTCATATATATTCAGCCTCTCACAAATGGATTGCACTAATGTTCTGAGCTTTTCGCGGGTCTCAAAGGGCCTTACTCCAGCGTATGGTGTAACATGTTCCCTTGAGATGGCTCTTACTCCATCAAGTCGAGGAAGAAACCGTTTAGTGGAATGATAAACACACGCACGCACATACACGAAGATAGATACACACATAAATAATCACACATGCACACACGGCATGGGCAAACTGCGGATTTGAATTGCACTTAGACAAATGTTTCTCACACAAGTTCTTTATTCCTCCGCTCGTTCTCTTCTTTGCCCCAAACGTGCGCTTGCTCACATACAAAAGTACTTGTGCAGAGATTGCATTTTGTCAGCTTTCAGCCCCAGATCATGTAACGATAAAAGATGCTGCCCTGCAGTTAAACACTGCCAGTAAATCACAGGGCAAAGAAAGCTGGGAGAAGCACTTATTTTTAAGCAGCATAAGAGACCACACTGGGGGGGGAGGTGAGACAGATAGAGTAAGACACAGAGTGAGAGAGAGAGAAAGAGAGAGGGGGGAAGAGAGAGCTTCTTTGTGCAGTGTGTACTGGCATTGTGTGTGATGAAGAGATGAATCACTGCTATTTAGGGATTGGTTTCCTGCAACTGATTGTGTGACGACTTGGTGGCGGACAGACTGTCAAGACTTGCCTGTTTTGTTGTAGGGGCTTCAGGAAAATGTCTGCGGCCAAGTCTCACTAACTCACTCCCACAAGGGCCGGTGTGCCTGAGCTCAGCAGAGACAACAGAGACAAACACCTCACTGCTGTCACTCGCCTAACGATGCATCAAATATTAAAAAGCAAGGGATTTTAGGCCAATCTCAATATGTATATCTTCAGCACACACTTGTTTTCCATGCTCCAATACCAAAAGTTTTTGTACCAAAAGACTTACATGAAACATGATGTGATCTTTCTTTCTTTCTTTCTTTCTTTCTTTCTTTCTTTCTTTCTCTTTCTTTCTTTCTTTCTTTCTTTCTTTCTTTCTATAGCACTTTAGTTAACAGAACACATCTTTAATGTTGATTAAGTGCTTGTTAGTATGTTTATTAGTAGCCTGTTGGCACTTTAATTGTCATTATAAAGCATTTATTAGCAATTTGATCTCTTATGACCATCTTCTACTATTAGGCTATTAACTACAGCTTTTCCCTTAACTACACCTCATTTATAATGAATAAACTGGCTCGTATAAATAAATTATGATATATTAATTCATTTTGCTTAATGAGGGTCTTATTATTCCGTAGTAATGCAAGTGTAGAACAACAACAACAACAAAAATCAAGAATGTTAATAATCTTCAAATCCATTCTTATTCAAAAATTGTTCCCCATTCTAAAGTTTGGGCTTGTTCATAACAAATTCATTATTAGTTAGACGCTTATACACTGTCTGCCCCCAAAAAAGTCACCACCATCGGGAAAAAAAAGGCGTCAATTTGCTAGGGAGCATAAAGATTGGACTCTGGAGCAATAGAAGAAGGTCATGTGGTCTGATGAGTCCAGATTTATCCTGTTCCCGAGTGATGGGCGCATCAGGGTAAGAAGAGAGGCGGATGAAGTGATGCACCCATCATGCCTAGTGCCAACCGTACAAGCCTATGGGGGCAGTGCTATGATCTGGGGTTGCTGCAGTTGGTCAGCTCTAGGTTCAGCAACGTTATGGACCCAAAAGAATGAGGCCAGCTGACTACCTGAATACACTGCCCACATACTCTAATATAAGGTCATACACTCTTAATATTTTGTTGGACTGCCTTTAGCTTTGACTGTGATGGCAGTGGCTCAGGAGATAGAGCAGGTCATCTAATAACCAGAAGGTTGGCGGTTCGAATACCCCACCCCCCACCCTGCCGTCGTGTCCTTGGGCTAGACACTTTACCCACTTTGCCTCCAGTGTCTTGTGACACTGGTGTGTGAATGTGAATAAATGTTCAGTGGTGGTTGGAGAGGCCGTTGGTGTGGATTGGCATCCATGTTTCCATCAGTCTGCCCCAGGGCAGCTGTGGCTACAGAAGTAGCTTACCACTATCATTGTCTGTGGAGTGAATGAATAATGGACTCATTGTAAAGCGGGTGTCATGGAAAGCGCTATATAAATGCAATCCATTATTATTATTATTGTTATTATAACACGCATATGCTGTGGCATTGTTTTGATAGGCTTCTGCAATGTCACCACATTTATTTACATCCAGAGTTGCATTAATTTTTTGCCACGATCTTGGATTGATAATGGGAGAATCGGACCACTGCGTGAGGTCTTCTCTGGCACATTCCAAAGATTCTTAATGGGGTTAAGTTCTGGAATGTGTGGTGGCCAATCCATGTGTGAAAATGATATCTCATGCTCCCTGAACCACTCTTTCACAATTTGAGCCCAACGAATCCTGGCACTGTCGTCTTGGAATATGCCTGTGCAATCAGGGAAGAAAAAATTCATTGATGTAATAACCTGGTCATTCAGCATATTCAGGTAGTCAGCTGACCTCATTCTTTGGGCGCATAACATTGCTGAACCTGACCTGATATATGGGAGGCTCTTATGTAGTATTTGCTTAGTTAAATCCAGGTGGTGACTTTTTTTTGGCCAGGTAGTGTATAAAATCCAACAAGTCCTTAAATGACATTGTAATTCATATCTAAGGCTTGTTCACTTACTACTGATAAGCAGTACACAAGAGGTTATAAAGGAAAAAGTTGTAGTAAATGGCCTAATATTCTTCTTCAACCAGCTCAAAGGTGCATTACCGCCACAGACTTGATTATGTTTTCCCCATCGCTTTGTGATGTTTTCCTCATAGCTTTATGACATAATCCTCATAGCCTTGTGACGTTAAACTCATCGCTTTGTGACCTTAGCTTAAGATAGTTGTGGAGAATAAGTTAATAAGTGCTTTATATTCTCTAATAACAACTAATAGGCTACTAGTAAATGTATGCACCTAATTAAAAGTTAATATACGTATGTTCCCTTAAAGCTTTCTTTTTCTTTCTTTCTTTCTCTCTTTCTTTCTTTCTCTCTTTCTTTCTTTCTTTCTTTCTTTCTTTCTTTGCCTGACTGCCTTCCTTTGCATGACCCCTTTATTTAATGTACACGGATGCCTCAGCTCTCCTGTGTGAATCTTGTTCAGGTAAAGCCAACATGTGTTTGTCTGAGGAAACAGAAATAGATTAGGAAAACCAAACAAGACAATTCAGAGAAACAGAACTGTTGAGCTGTGAGCTGCCCATATGTAAGCATGCCTGGATTGTAAATGCAGGTAATTATAACTTAGCAGATCCTGGTTTTTTTTGTTTATTTTTGCCTTTTAAGATAATTAGATGGAAATTACTGAGTAATTATGGCTATTATTAAATTGACATTCATTTTTTTACTCAAAAGTAATACATTTTCTTGCATAATTCAGGGCAGTCATTTGTGAGATAACATGGAAATGGGCTATACAAATATCTCTCTGACTTTTAAAAGCATAATTATATAGACTCTTTCATATTACACCGTGGTGTGAAATAAAACTTATCTGAACCTTTTTGTTCTTATAATTCAATAAATGCGCATGTTTTTTTCTCTTGTATTATAAATAACTTTTTGATAAATTGCATATTTCAATCAAACTTTGACAGACTGTTGATAGAAACAGTTGTGGATAATTATGAGCATATTCCTTTATATTGTCATGTTTCTCATCTTTTTTCCTTTATATTTTGGAGCAATAGTATTCAAATCAACATTTGGAACAATCAAGTAATTACAGTGGTGTGAAAAAGTGTTTGCCCCCTTCGTGATTTCTCTTTTTTTTGTGTTTGTCACACTTAAATGTTTCATCAAATCATCATCAAACATATTTAAATATTACACAAAGATAACACAAGTAAACACAAAATGCATTTTTTAAATGATGGTGTTTATTATTAAGATTAAAAAAACTCCAAACCTACATGGCCTTGTGTGGAAAAAGTGACCCCCCCACCCCGTTAAAACATAAATTAACTGCAGATTATCACATCTTTTGGAAAGCTGAGTTCAATTTCTCTAGCCACACCCAGGCCTGATTACTGCCACACCTGTTCTCAATCAAGAAATCAAATAAGACCTGCCCGACAAAGTGAAGTAGACCAAAAGATCATCAAAGTTAGACATCATGCTGTGATCCAAAGAAATTCAGGAATAAATGAGAAACAAAGTAATTGAGATCTGTCAGTCTGGTAAAGGTTATAAAGCCGTTTCTAAAGCTTTGGGACTCCAGCGGACCACAGTGAGAGCCATTATCCTCAAATGGCAAAAACAGGGAACAGTGGTGAACCTTGTCAGGAGTGGCCGGCCGACCAAAATTACCCCAAGAGCACAGCGACGACTCATCCAAGAGGTCACAAAAGACCCCACAACAACATCCATAGAACTGCAGGCCTCACTTGCCTCAGTTAAGGTCAGTGTTCGTGACGCCACCATAAGAAAGAGACTGGGCAAAAATGGCCTGCATGGCAAGTTCCAAGACAAAAAACCACTGCTGAGCAAAAAGAACATAAAGGCTCGTCTCAGTTTTGCCAGAAAACATCTTGATGATCCCCAAGACTTTTGGGAAAATACTCTGTGGACTGACGAGACAAAAGTTGAACTTTTTGGAAGGTGTGTGTCCCATTGCATCTGGTGTAAAAGTAACACAGCATTTCAGAAAAGGAACATCATACCAGCAGTAAAATGTGGTGGTGGTAGTGTGATGGTCTGGGGCTGTTTTGCGGCTTCAGGACCTGGAAGACTTGCTGTGGTAAATGGAACCATGAATTCTGCTGTCTACCAAAAAATCCTGAAGGAGAATGTCCGGCCGTCTGTTTGTGATCTCAGCAGCACAATGATCCAAAACACACCAGCAAGTCCACCTCTGAATGGCTTAAGGAAAACAAAATGAAGACTTTGGAGTGGCCGAGTCAAAGTCCTGACCTGAATCTGATTGAGATGCTTTGGCATGACCTTAAAAGGCGGTTCATGCTGGAAAACCCTCCAATGTGGCTGAATTGCAACAATTCTGCAAAGATGAGTGTACCAGAATTCCTCCACAGCGCTGTAAAAAACTCATTGCCAGTTATCACAAATGCTTGATTGCAATTGTTGCTAAGGGTGGCCCAACCAGTCATTAGGTTTAGGGGGCAATCACTTTTTCACAAAGGGTCATGTAGTTTGGGATTTTTTTCCCCTTAATAATAAACACCTTAATTTAAAAACTGCATTTTGTGTTTACTTGTGTTATCTTTGTCTAATATTTAAATTTGTTTGATGATCTGAAACATTCAAGTGTGACAAACATACAAAAAATGAGAACTCGGGAAGGGGCAAACACTTTTTCACACCACTGTATCAGATTAGAGATCAACATTACAGTAGGTTTTGATTACTTGTTTTGGACTTCATCAAATAATCTGTGAATCATATTTTTCAATTCTGTATACTGACATGATTTGTAATGACAGTTGAGCTGAACAAGGCTACATTGTGTGCAACCAACTGTGTTTTTGTGATGTTTGATTTAAAACTAGAAAGCTCCTGAAGTAAAATGAGGTTAATAGACTAACAGCCTGATTCTCAGTGAGGCAAATGATGGCAGACAGCACTGGCTTTCTTATCCAGTATAATTCACCTGCCTCATGGCTGGCAAATCATTTTCAGTGGTGAAGCCCTATGAGCAGAGATCCTTTAATCATCCTCTAATAGGCCTTTATGAAAAAAGCAAAGATGAATTCAGCCTACCTGGCTTTCTGTTATCATTATCGCTGCGATGAGTTATCAAAGTATTTGTGTGTGACTTTAGTTTGTGTGTGCTGTGCTTGTTCAAAAGTGTAGATAATGAAGGGAGCCATTACTGTTCGATCAGTTTGGTTATTATCAACACAGTCAGTCCAGGTAAATGTGGTCCAGTGACAAATTGAGCTGCAATGACAGCTGTTTGTTGCATTGTGCTCCACAGACTTTGACATGGCCGGAGGGCATCTGGACAGGCAAAATCACTTAGAATCATGAGCTGAAATATAGCAATTTCAACAAGTGACATTTACAGAAATAATTAAACCTCAAGGGGGGCAATAGCTTTTGAAAAGGTAAAACCGAGTGATATATTATTTCATTATCTGACCACGTCCCATGTGACGAGGCTTCTACCAGTCTTGGTTCTGTTGCTGCTGCTGACCAGATGGATGTGTTTACTGGCAACAAAACCTTGTTAGATAGCTACCCACACATGCTGTAACACTGCTTGCATGTCGGTTTGTCTGTGCTCCTGGAAGTGTCTCTGAGAGTCTGCTTCCCTGTGCCTGTGTGCGTGTGTATGACAAGGCTTCACATTTGTTGGTGTTTTACTTTGATACCACCTAACCATACTGACAAGGGCTATGACTGACATTCTTGCTGATTTTTCCCCCAGTATTATTATAAGTACAAGTTGTAAAATCTGTGTGTGTTTGCTTTGCTGTAGTGTGATGTACAAAGCTGGGTGGTGTCTGTTATGGTGAGCTGCGTAGATTAGGCTCACTCTGTAAGTGCACAAGAGGGCCTTAGAGACAATGCATGAGCGATGGGCGTGAGAACGCCGGTAAGGCTTGGTTCTCTGCAAGAACTGTCTTGTGTTTAGGGAAAATATCCTCACACTTGAAGCTCCAATGTCTAGATCCATTTCTAACAAACAGGTTTTGCAAGAAAGGGCTCAGGGAGAAAGAAGACTTTTTGTGGGTGTGAATATCTTTTTGTGCATTTGCGTGTGTGTGTGTGTGTGTGTGTGTGTGGCTGCAGCTGTGCCTCAGACCCCATTGTAATTTTTGTTTGATGTGTCTGAAAACCACAAATACTAAGCTGTGTAACTGTAACTATGATATATAAGTAGTTC